>VXBZ01008674.1:511986-542501 GCA_013399135.1 Heliornis fulica | reverse complement strand
GGGGGGTTGTTTGGGTTTTTTTTTCTGTTTTCTTTCCTCTTCTCTTTCTGTACTACTTTCTTTTACTGTTTCTGAAGTTTTCCCCATAGGGCAGCGCTTAATCCTGGACTAGCATCCCTCCAGGAGCCACAGGGAACCCACCTTCTGAAATGGGGTATCCTCGAGGCATGACTTGCTGTAGCTGTAAATGAACAAGTTAGTTTGACCTTGGCTACTTCCTAGACCAAGGAATTTATCACCCTTTTTTTTTTTTTTTTATAGGAACCCTGTAACACTTATACAAGTTTCTGTTAAAACAGTCTCTTAATTGTATGTGTTGCAGCAGGCACTGTAGTGACAGTCATCCTCCTGCAGCGAATACTTGCTCGAGGTAGGACAGTAAATAGCATCATACAGTCCTGATGGGTTTTCTGGTATGTGAGTGTGAATAAAACCTACCTGGACAGACTGCTGTACCCCCTACTTTCTTTGGAGCCCCAGTTTGCAGAGGGGATTTGAAATTTGGCTTCTCTAGGTTTCCTGGCACGTGGTCCCTGGCTCGGCTGCAGTGGCTGATGGCAGGGTGTTTGCCAGCCTGCGCTTCAGCCTGGTCTCTTTGTTCCCAGCAGGGACACGTGCATCACATGAGCACCACTCCTGCCACCAAGCCAATGCTGTGGTTTTGGGTTTTTTCCTTACTCTGTTACCATGAAAACTGTCAAGGAGATTAGAGGAAAGATGACATTTAGGGTGTTGATTTAGCAAGTAGCTTCTTGTGTGTCCCTTGTTCTCTTTGCCACTGTTCAGTCCCTCCTTCCAGTCTCCCCCCCTCAATTCTCTGCTGATGAAATGCATAGAAATACAGCCACAGTGAATTCTGTTTCTGTTTGGAGAACTGTTACTTATATTAAGATTAAAATGAAGTATGGGTTGCAGGTGTTACTTGCATAAATGGGTTGGAGGAAGATGATAGTGCTTCTCAACTGGAGAAGGGGGTCCGTGTGAAGCCATGTGATATGGGGAAAAGTATCTCATCACATTCTGGTTTAAACCAGAACATACAAGTCAAGTTGATTCATCATGGGCAGAAACATGATGCTTATTTGGACTGAACAACTGTGGTGAAAATTTTTATAATAAATTTCAACACTGTCAGTTCATGGTCTTCTCCCACTATTTCTGCTATTGGCTGTGGTTCAACTATCCGTAGAAAAGCTGAATCTCTTAAACACAGACTTCTAGAGGAGATGACTTCTCTTAAAAGAAAATTAACCTATGTAAGTTGAGGAGAGTCAGAGGCACACTTAGGGAGTGAGGAAGTCTTCTAATTTTCTGGATTTCTTAAATCTGGTCCAAAGGGAGGCATTGTGATAGCGTTTCCTTTCAGGAAATGGTTGAATTAATTGCTTTTTGTTCTAGGATTTTCATTTCACAGGATGCTGTTTTAATGGCTGATGCACTCTTTACCTCTCTCTTGGCAAGGATGCTAATTATTTGTCTGTAGAATCACTTTGCATCTTCAGCCCGAACACATATGAACATGCTGCTATTGGAAATACAGAGCTGAGCATCCTGTGGTTGGCTGTCAGTCCCTGGACTTGCCCAGTGGACAACTTCAGGCCATACTGCTTCCTTTCCGTCTCTTGTAGCCAATTAGTCATCAGATTCAGGAGACCTGGAGTCTGCTCCTGGCTCTGTGCTTGTCACGTGAAATGGGACTTGCAGCAGGTCATACATCTGTTGCTGTCTCCCCTTTCCATCTGTGCCTTAATTTACAGAGACAGGAACTGCCTCTTCCTATGTAAAACGTATAATAATGCTGTTGGCCCAAATCGCTCTGCCCTAATACGTGTTGCTGGAATTTAGGAAGCCTGTAATTTTGCATTAACTCATGTGCCTGGTGGCTCTTAAACAGAAAATCTTGGTGCTTTTTACACTTTTAATTCACTTTCAATTATATATCCTTTAGATGTATATCTAAATATGATGATATGAAGGTTCTCAACTCTTCAAGGTGGTTTCCAGGCAGAGCACAGTTGACCTGTTTCAGGGCTTGGGGGGCGAGGGGGGTGTAGAGGCCCTGGCTGCACCAGTTACATGGCACTCATAGATTTGTGCCTTGTACAGCGAGCTGCAGAGTGAGGAGTTTCCCCTCTGCATCTGGCACAGTGATGTGCCTGCCTCACAGCTCCACCTCGAAATGCACCATTTCAGTTTGTGGGTGGAAAAGTCAGAAGAACTCAAGAAACAACTTGGAATGGAGGGGAAGGAAATAGAACAGTTATTTTGTGCCTCTTCGCCCCATTTGTATGAGAGTCTCTGCTCATTCATAAACAGCTGTGACAGCTGAAAGCCCTCGGTACAAAGAGAAACCGAACAACTGGAGAGGTTGGCTCCAAGGGGTCCTAAACAGGCCTAAGGGTGATGGAGAGGGGGAAGCCAGAGTGTGCTGTGCCCCTGTCCCACTCGCGGCCGTTCTGCCGAGGGGAATGCGGAACTGTGGAGCTGGTGGGGGGTGGCTGTGTTTGAGCAAGGATCTGGCGCTGGAACTTTTTTTTCTTCTACTGTTTCAAGTAAACACTCTTCCCCGCCCTCCCCTCTCTCCCTCCACCCCACCGCCCTCTCTTTCAATCCCGCTCATGTGTTTCTATTTAAGGGCTGCAGTGCAGACGAATATGATTGGCATCTACAGCCCCCTCTTGACTTTCAGCTCAAGCCTTTAGAGTGGAGAAGGAGCTGAGCAGCCAAGGGGAGAGCTCTTTTTTTCTTTGGGTTTGCTGGGGGGATGGCTCAGCTGTGGATTTATGCTGCTTCTGCCCAGGATTTTTCTCTCTGAATGGGAGCAAGGATTGTGGAAACCATGTTGGGAAGAGGTTTATTTTCAGAATCCATCATGAAACTTTGCAACTAAGTCACTGTTTAAGGCTCCTTTTCATATTTTTTTTCCTCCCCTTTTTTTTTTTTCTTCTCTCCAATGTCCCTCTGCGCTGCTGGGTTGTGGGCCAGAGGAGGCTGTTTCTATATGGCCAGCCATTTGGGGATATGCTGCGAGCCAAGGTTGTTTGCTGATTCGCTTGGCTCTGGTGACAAGTTGGCCTGTCGTGAATCGGATGGACGGAGGTCGCTCTCGAGGAGCCATGGCTGGAAGCTGGCTTACGGCTTGCTTTTTCCCTTCCCCAGGTGCTGATGCTAGCTCTGAACCCATGATCCTGGAGCAATATGTGGTGGTGTCCAACTATGAGAAGCAGGAGAACTCTGAGATCAGCCTCCAGGCTGGAGAGGTCGTGGATGTCATAGAGAAAAATGAAAGCGGTAAGACACATTTGCTGCATTTTCCCCTCTTCCAGTGGTCTGATTTTTGCATGTGTTCCTCTTCTTTCGGTTTCTTCATCATTACTCGTAGCTGTACTTTAGCTCCATCTGGTACAGTTACTATGTCTGGCTGAGGATGTTGAAGTTTCTCTATGTTGATTTGGGCTTGGGGCCAAATGTTGCCTTCTACTGTAAGAATGTTTCATAGGTTTTGTGCATTAATTAGGGAAAGTCTGCTAATGGAAAACTAAGGTGAAAGAGAAGGATCTGCAGCTAATGAAGCTGATGTGTATAGTAGACTGATATAGTTGCTCTGCTGTTTCTTCAAGTTTCTGTCAGCATTTCCATTACAAACTCCCTTTTTGGAGGATTTATAGGATGAGTGTTTAAAAATTTGCTTGGGATGAAACTTGTCTTGACAGCTTCGTCCGTGGCCCAGAACTTGGTAGGGAGGGAAGAGAATATGCACATTCAAGTATGTGGCCATGCACAGTTTCAAAACTTTTTGCAGAAGTGTTAATTGGGGAATCTTAAGGCAAGGATGCAGAGCCTGTCATGTAAATGCAAGCTGAAATCCCTTCTGCCATTCCTGGAATAAGCAGCTTCCACTTGGAAAATTAGATTTTTGGCAAGTGTTTGTAAAGATGCACTTTGTGTACTTTAACTCCTGAATATCTGATAGCTCTGAGTTAGACTGAAAAAGTGCAGGAGACTCTATGTATGAGCAGTTCGAGTGGGTTAGCAGCTGGTTTGAATAACTGCCTGTCTTCAGCAGCTCCCCCTCCTCCTCCCCTCCAGTGCTCCTTGTGAATTAGTCTAGAGCTGTTGTCCAGGACTGGTTTCCAGCCCACTTGTGACTTGTGTCCTCATAGAGAGGAACTACTTCTATTTAGAGCTATTTGAGCAAAGGCTGATGTTATAGTAGCCCCATATGCAGGGCTCTCATGATGGCTGGCTCTGGAGCAGCCTGGGCATGTCAGAGCTTGGGGGAACAAGCATACCCCCATCTTGGATTCAAATCCATCTTCCAGAGCTCCAAGTCAGGTTAACCCCAATGATGACCATGCATTGTATTTTATTTTAATAGAGTGGTCGTTTTGCTGCCTTGTGCTTGTTCGTTTCAAAGCAATGTAGTCATTTGCTGGCCAATGGTACAGTGTGGTGTCCAAGAGGATAGTGTGTGGAAATGAACTGGCTAGTGTGAACAGAAATGCCTGTCTGCTGGATGCTGACTGTATCACTTGCAAAACTAGTAGAGGCCAAAATGCTCATCTGCCACACGTTAAAGCAATAGTTATGACTGAACGGGTGGGAAAATGTCTCCATGATTTGAACTGTCTGAGCTGGTGGACAAGTATTTTCCCTTCCAAGCCTGAGGGCTCCTCACTGTCAATGATGGGTATTAATGCTGTCAGAACAAGCCTGGTTATTGTGGCAACTTACATTCATACCCATGATATCCCTGTCTTGGCAAATGGCTTACAGAGCAAAGGGAATGGAGCTGTTAAATAATGCAAGAAGGGTCTGAATTCCAAATTACAATTCCTTTGTGTTTTCTTTTAATGTGGCTTCTCTGCCTTGCACAGCTCACATCTCATTGTATTGAACCACACGGTATGTGGAGATATAAATGGAGAATGTTAGGGTTTGAATTTAATTAGTGGGTCCAGAAATGTGGCTCTTCTAAGGAAACATGCTTGAACTTGGATTATAGTTCTTAAGACCATATTCCAGTGCTTAGCAGCCAGACCTCTTATTGTTCATATAAATAGGAGAGGAAATCTGAAGCTCTGAACACCATGCTATGATCTTGTCCTTTACAGATAGATAAAAATGCTGATTATAGATATTTTTATTTCTTTTTTCCCCCCTTTGAAAAAAGTCAGAGATTGGTGAGCATCACTTGCTTGAGAGGCTTGTCTGAACTGTTCTGGCAGGGAATTCAGTTTAGTTGTTCCAAGTACAGAACTGCAAGCATATGCTCTCCCTCTCCCCTAGGCTAGGGATACCACAGGAATGACTTTAATACTATGACTTCTTGTCTCTTCAGCTAAAGCTGAATCTATAAATGGCATGTAATGAAACTATCAAATATTTCTCAAGTAACTCTTCAGTTATTGTTTGAATTGGGTATCTGTTTAGTTTAGGAAAGGGCGCCTAGAAGATGTGATTATGACTTCTAAGAATGTGGAGATCTACTTCTTAAGAAAATAAGGTTGCTGAGCTATGCACATGTGTGGTAATATATCTGACAGCATGGTTATGTTGGCTTAAGTGTTGTGAAACTACAGCTGTGATTTATACAATCAGGCTTTTTGGTCTGATCGAGACAGGCAAAGGTGTTATGGATGTTGTCTGCAGCAGGGACAGTTCCTTCAGTGCCAGGAAGGAAGTATGGCTAGATGGCTTGTCAGCTCGGTGGCTCAAAGACCTAACAGACTGGACAATAGGCATTGGATATGTTTGCTGTGTGCAATTCTTGTCTGTATGTGTGCATATGGCGTATCATGTGTCTGGGTTTGGGGGTTTTGGCTGTGGTTTGGGAAAGCTAGATATGTATGAATGCATATACTGGATAGTATGGATGACTACCTGAGGTTTATTTTCTAGTTATCACTGTGTTATGTTAACTTCATTTTAAGTAACACTGGGTTGCATTTACTATATCGCATTGTCCAGTGTTACTTTTCTGAAATCAGAGATAGGATTTAAGGCATGCCACAGTCTGATATCTGTCCACTTGGTGTAAGGCCTTGTCTCGTACTTAGTTTTCCATTTTATGAAAGGAGAGTTGGATACAGTTGTCTTAATTATTGAGGAATTGAAAGTTATGGCTTGGACATCACTTCAAGTTGCAACTTCTCTTCAGTGTTATGACTTCAAGGTAAGGTCAGTGTAGCATATGCAGTTAATGATTTCTGAAACACTTCATCTCTGTTATGAAGCCCAGGAGTCATTAACCCAACTGTTGCTACAGTTGCTACAGAAGCAAATCTTGGTAGACTGAGAGAAATCTGTAGGACTATTTAGTAATGTACTAGCTCTCAGACTTCGATGCTTGATTTTTTTTTTATTTTATTTATTTTATTATTTATTTTTTGTGGTGAATACCTATATTGCCTCAGTAAACTGACCTTCAGACCTTCTACAGAATTCCAGTGATGTGAGCAGAAGACTCAGTGTACCTGATGTATCTGATAGATATTTTCTTTTTCTTTTTTTCCTGCACCACCACCGTGCTCCTCTGCCCCCACCCCAGCTGAGGAGGAAAATCTGTGTGTAGCAATGGTCACAAATGTATTAAGAGAAAAAAAGATTTATAGTCTCTCCAGATGGTGCCTGGGAACAGGCTGTAGTCACAGGAGCTGTGTTCCTTGTTGGAAGCCACTAACTTGTTTAAATGCACTGTGTAACCAACCTGCACCGTCCAACACTATCTAAACATCTCTGGGCTGGTTCAGAATAACAGTATGAACAGTTGACTCAAGCCCCTTCTGTCAAGTACGTAGGCTTCTTGTAAATTTTAACCAAAAAAGCCTTGTGGGATGACTTAAAAATGTATTTCTGTTGCAGAAATGAAATGTTGTGACTTTAAAGCAGGAATCTGACACAGATTTCTTTAAGGTAGAAGGGGGAGGGGGACTGGGCCAGAGCAGCTCTCGCACTGCCAAGATTTGTGTGGATGTGGCTTGAAACGGTCAAGCTATAAACTGTGGTGGCAGTGTTTGCAATGGAAAACCTGACAGACAGTGAAGTATAAGCATACTCCAGAGCACCTCTGCCTCCGCTGCTATCCTGCTCGCAGGCAGGACGGGGGCTCTTCCCTTGCAGCCCCTGGGAGCCATGTCTGTGGTGGAGGCACTGTGGGATGGTGTTTTCAGCTGGGCTGAGCAGGACCATTGCCACTTCCTTTGCAGTTACATAACTGCAGACCAAGTTCCAATATTCTATTGCACATAATACGTAAAACAAAGCTATTTATGGCTAGTATAACTCTGTCAGGATGCAAATGGATGTCTTGGAAGGGAGGCTGCTCTTCTCTCCTTGTCTGGATGTGGGACATGGCACTGAAGTAAGTGTAAGAAAGATGTCTTTTTGATCCAGTACCCTGGCTTAAAGGTTTGGGACTTGCTGATTGTCCACAGAGTGTTGGGAGATAAGTGTGTCCCTGGCAGTGTGCTCCACATCATTTGGCTTCTCTTGCGTTGCTCACTGGCTGCAGTCCTGACTTGAGAGGGACATAAAGAGGCCACAGGTCTCTTGTCCATCAGACTCCTGAGGATACAATGTCTTCCCTACTGCAAACTTCATCTTCTTAGCTTCAGGGTTTTATGTGGTTAATTTTTGCTTCTTAATGAGAAACACAACACACTTTCTTTGAAGGTGTTGCTTTTGGGGGTTAGGTAACTTTTTACTTGGTACTAAATTGGACCAAGTTTCTTGAATTGCAGCATCTTGGCTAAATGGGCACCATTAAAATGGTCCACATAGAAACAGAGAGCTTGGGTGGTGGTTTTGCATTTCATGGATCATTTTTCATCCCTATATCCCTCTGCCATGCCTACTTTTGCAACTAGCTTTGAAATTTTTTTTGCTCTTTTTCGTAGGATAGTGGGGGGTGATGGTTTACCATTTTCTTTTTCAGTTCTGAACAGACAACTGTTCCTGTCTCAGATCTGCTTTCTGCTTCTTACCCCTCTATTTAGGATGTTGTCTTCATGATTCCCCCTGTACACAGGGCATCATGCATACTTCTAGCACATATTTCTGAGCATTAGTATTATCACCTTGCAAAAGCTGGGCATTACCCAGTGAGCGTCTGTTAGAATAAACAGATAAATGATATCCTGCAGTTTCCTAGGCTTCAAATGGGGATGTAGCTCTATAGCAAACTGCAAATGCAGTTGCCATGTTTGCTTATGAAATGTCAGTAACTGTGCATCCACTGGTTGGATGTGTTGCCAGAGACAGCATGCCTAATTGCCAGCATCATGCTTTATTTCAGGTGCAATTGTGCATGCTGTCTTTCCCTGGAAAGCTGTTTTTCTTCTTGCAAAGTATTTCAGGAGAGTGTGGTCCAGCAGGTGTGAATCAGGTCTTGATTTCTGTTTGTACATCCAGCCCTGCCAGAGTTTGCTCTGAGAAAGCTACTTTGATTCTTTCCATTTCTTCCCAGCATGGCTGTGTATTTGAATTTTAAACCTTGTGAGAGACTACAGTCATGATCTAAAAAGTAAATACTCCCTCATACAACAGGCCTTTCTCTTCATTAGTCCTTGAGTTGTGCCTGGAATTTGAGGAGGAGAAACAAACACTTCTGTAGGTCAAACACCTTTCTTCTAGCACCAGTGGCTTCATCCCAGAGGAGAGGTTTGGGTGAGTGGTCTCCACAAAATACCTGGGATAGCTTGTGTAACTACTCCTGTGTGCAGCAGTGTTCATAATTCAATTAATGAGCAGAGCTGAGTTCAGGGAAGGACCACCCCAAATCCCTTCTTCAGAAACAAAGGTCTGTAGACTCCAGTGCCCAATTCTGAACACAGTGCTGTCTTGCCCTGCATCCTGCCTTTCTGGGCCTGTCCCGTCCTGCAGCAAAGGATACTTGATCCACTTATGACTCAGTTCCTGTCCTGCTGCAGCTTTCTGCTCAGTGTATGTACTAAGGCAGACAAACACAGGCATCTGAGGAGGCAGGGTGGGTGATCAGGAATTTTGGCTAGAAGTTACTGGAAAGTTGTTTAATGTCCTAAAAAGCAGTGTTTGTAGAAGTTTTCCCTCCAACCAGGGACAATGCTGGCTTTCCTCCTTCAAATGTTTGCAGCTGAGGAGCTGGAAAAGCACTTCTCTGCAGGCAGGGTTTGAGCTATCTGCACTGAGGGCAAGGATGCTCAATGGCACTTGCTTGTCTGACTGCAGCAGAGTCTTTAGACTCCAATTGCTGTCTGCACAAAGCCTGAAGACAAGGCTGGCTGTTGTCTTGCTTTGTTTTGCAGTGGTATAAGGAAAGCATCCTACTGATACTTCTGACTGCAAAGGGTGGAATGGACTTAAGCTTCAGCTGCCTGGAAGCTGGTGTCTGTGCAGCAATACTAGGTGCCTTGTTTTAAAGTAGTCAACGGAAACATGGTCAGGAGAATATTGGTAGGACAGTTGAGAACATCTAGATTGCCCAGGCTCTGTACTGGCTCCAGGGGAAGGCTGAGACAAGCCTAGAGCACAGAAGTAAACCTGGATGCAATGAGTTGCTCTAGCCAAGTGCTCGCTGGAGATAATCTCCTTTCTGGGAACACAGTGCCTGACCAACCCTGCAAGCAGGCACTCCCTCTTCCAGTGGCCTGTTTGCAAAATGTTGAATGGATGGAGAGAATTTACACTCACACCAGAAATGGCCGGATCCACAGGAGATGAGGAGGAGCTCTCCTTCCTGCGCTCTTGCCCCTGGGAGCCTAAGGGTGGGGTGACATGTCTAATGACTTCAGCAGCTGCACTAGTCTGGAAGCAGCTCTTGACAGCCTAGCCTGACCTCTCAGTCTGTTTTGTAAGCTATTTTCTAACTCCTTTTTTTTTTACTTATTTCCCCCTGAACTGATGGAATCTTAGTCGTGTGCCCCTGCAAGGGTAAGGAGGTGGTGACTGCTTTTTTTGACTATTCAAGTCTTGGTATTTGGCTGAAGCCCACATTTGTTTCAAGAATATAGCTTGCACTTACCATGCACAGAAAGGAAACATGCCACAATATTTCTGAAGCAGTTAGACCTGAGCTGCAGTTCAAGGCTGCCCTGTACCTGGTCTTGAACAACAAGCTGCTTGGGACTGATGTTTCTAGCCCTGCCTATTGCTTAAGCATCACCACACTGACATCTCAGATGAGCTTGGGATGTTGCTGCATAAAACAAAGTGCTTGAATTATGAATGTGTTGTAATATTCATGCTGCTATCTTGTGGTGCCTAAGTGACTTTCCTCTTCCCTACTTAACTTACATGGCAAGTGATGTTTGTTTCTGTATTTAAGAGCTTGGAAGGTAATTATCAATGCTGGAACCAAAGCAGGGCTGTTAATACTCTGTAGTTGTCTTCAGTCACTGTGGAAAATGAGGTGGTTCTTCATTGCCACCTATGCAATACCTGCTGTTTTGTGGCTGTGTAAAGGGATTGAGTGGACTTCAGCTTTTGTGCTGGAGAGACTCACTCCAGCCCTGTGACAAAGAGTTAGTCCCTTTCATTGTGCTGGGACACTTCCATCCCTTCCAGGAAGCCTCTGTATTTTGTAGATACCCTTGCTCAGTTTTTTCCTTTGCCTAGCTTTGAATTGCAGGGCATGCTTGCTCTAACTTCTTGGTGGCAAGCTCATCATAAACACTTGAAATATAGCAGTCTTGTAACAGTATGGCCTTTGCAGTGTGTAATTCTGCTGAAGCTTTCCTGGGACACCTCCAAACTAAAGTTAACTAGTGGTGCTGCTCTCCTGGGTTCATCATGGATGTTTTCAGTGTAGTAAGAAACTAAGGACTATTTTCCAGGTGATGCTGTCTCATTTCATTCTCCTTTAGAGGAAAAGAATCATTAACAAGTAATAGGGACACAAGAGATGTCGTGGGGTTATATTAATCTAAACATTCTCCTCTTTAATTGTCTATCAAATACATTTTTGTAGTGATTGCCTTTAAATTCTTTTAAAGGAACACCTCTCCAGATAAAGGCAGAGTAAAACTGAATTTCCAATTTGAAATCATCCCTCTAGAGCATATTTTCTTAAATGCTTTGGGCTGTGGTGTGTGGTTTACATTCTTTTTTTTAGTCCCATTCCCATTGTCTTAATGTTAGGCAACTGGTATTCTGACAGGGCTAGTTCAGTTATGTGTGGGTGGCTTTTTTTCCTTTTTATGGAGACATCTGAAGTCTGACCACTTGGACTTGTACATTTGTTTGCCTTTAGGTGATGTCATGTGTTTGTGGGCCAATTCTCTCCCACCTCAAGATTTCTCTAAGCTGGGGGAAGGATTACTGCTGAGAATAGGAAGTATCTAGATATATTAAATATTCATCTCTGTGGCTAGGATTGTCCCATCTGCTCTTTTAAGCATCCCACTGAAGTAAGCAGGTTCCCATTTTTAAACTTCCCTCCACCTGCTTGATGTGGAACAGAATACTACCCATTTAGCAATACAGTTCCCTAATCTCTGAAGGAATGGAAGGCCAGAGAGGAGTTCCCCTGCCTTATGAGGCCACTTGCCAGGGCAAAGCCTCTGCAGAGGTAGGACTGAAAAGAGATCCCACATTGTTGCCAGGTCAGCATTTCTGGAGGCTTTTTGTGTCTCCAAACCACAAGTGTAGCTCAAAGAGGAAAATGTCAGTGTTAGTCCTTGCAAAGATTGTTTCTTATCTGCAACTCTTCTGACTTGCCCATATCCAAGGGGCTGAGACACTTAAGACCTCCTTGAGGAGGAAGAGAGGGAACAAACCTGTCTGGACTTCATGTTTGGTAGCTGTGGGCATGAAATCTGTTGCATGATTTCTGAGACTGCCTTGTAAGTCTGGCTGCTGGGGAGACAGTGAGATATGACCACTGAAACCACAGACTTGAAGACTTGGTTGTCTGTAAAGGCAGTTTTAACCTCAGAGGAATGGGGCACATGAGCAAGTGTTGCAGAAGCAGACGCAAGCAGTACTAGCTTTCTGCTCACTGCACAACATGACTGGCTGCTCCAGAACAGTACACTCTACCAGCCCTCTGCAAACTTCAGTTCTGAAATATCCAACTGCCTGCATGTTCCCTCCTCTTTCCCTTCTCAGCTCAACAGGATTAGACTTTATACTCAGGCAGATAGTTAAATTCTGTTTCCACTGCATACCTTGCTTGGAGCCCAGGATGGCAGGCTGAAAAGGAAAAAATTTTACACAGCATCCCTGGTTGGAGCCTTTACTCATTACCTCCTCTGTTTATGCAGTCACTGCCAGTTTCAGGACCCTGAAACCTGCCCCAAGAAAATGTTTCCAAGGAAAATCTGCTTTTCGTATTAGAATACATAAACTTTCTAATGATTGGGTTTCCTATAACAGCCAAATAGGTCACCAGCTCAGCACTGCTGCAAGAAACTACCTGGGGCCAAGAAGATACAAGCATATTACTAAGACCTTCCAGTGAGTCCCACAGTTACCTTACGGGCTCCTTTCCTTAGGATGGGACTGCCTTTAAAACAAAGAAACAAAAAAAAAAGTAAATTTGAGAAAGCAATTATTTCCTAGGTTTTGGCAGTATCAAAAATTCATTTAAGAAAGCAAGTCTCTAAATGGCTTTAAGCTCCAAAGTTGCTAAACTTCATGAATAACGTCTGACATCTTCTGCCCTTTGTTAGTGAAGAGGGCAATTTTACGTAAAGGCTTTGGAGCTTGTGACTTTCAAGGCCCATTTGTCAAAGTAAGCAAAAGACTGATGGTGCATTTCTGTTGTGTCAGATGAGGACAAGATTAATAAAGGATGGAAGAGATTTTTTTCTCCTCCCCAAGCTGCACAGCAAATAAGCAGTTCTAATAATATGTTGGCAGTAAAATGGAAGCTGTAATCATTAGCAGACGTGTTTCAGTTACAACCAGCAACACAACTCATTGCTTTTGGTTTTCATGTTAAAAAGAGTTAGGTTTCTCCACAAAACAATTGCTTGCCCATCTTGAGATAGAGCGAAACCTACAGAAGTGATTGCCTTGCTTTAGAGTTTCATAATACAATAAAGTTGAGGGGGTGTCTTGACAGAGGGGGGGAATGTCAGCTCTTACTGTCTGCCCCTCGGGCTGGGGCATCCAGACTTTCCAGCATTCTTGACAGACATTAATTACTTTTGTGGTAGAAAGATGTTGGCTCACAGCTGGATTAACTGAAGCATTTCTGGAAGATGCAGAGGATGAGATGGGCTCTCTTGGATCTCTGTTTTACTGGCTGGCTTCTCTGTACTATTTTTATTGGCCAGTTCATTTTTTGGTATCTTGATACCGTGTGACTTCATCTGAAAGTTTCACATGCAATGGGACATCACTTTATTTGAAATGAAGCTGGACTGCAGTTATATTGGCAACATAGTCAAGCTTCAATTTGGTGATAATGCCAAGTATTTCTCAGACCTGCTTGAGCCCATATCTCCTGTTTCTCCCCACAATGCAAACGTGTGCTGGAAAGCCCTAGCCTGCTGCTTTGAGAAGTTGTTTTAATTCTGTTCACAGAACTGCCTCCTGCTGATCTCTTCCTCTCTCCCATTGTGTGTGCACACCCCTTCTGGTAAGCATGCCGGTGGGGTGGGCTGTAATGCAAGCCAACCTCCCAGAGGTTGGAGGGTGAGGGCGATGCTGGGTGTGCTCATGCTGCAGACCTAGCTTCATTTTGCTCCTCTATTAACACAGCTGCTGTGTGTTTGCTTAGGAATCCCAGGCTGGCTTGATACTTAAATAAAAGGGAAAATAAGTTGTTGCTCTTCTGTGATTAGTTTGATTAGCTAGACTGAGGCAGGCACATGTCTAGGCTGTCTGATGAGTGTAACACCTTCATGGTTTGATGTCCAGGACTAGAGGCACTGTGACTCAAACAGTGGCCATATGTGCAAGTGAAATGTATCCTTCTTAAAGGACAGTAGTTCTTAAGGAGTCTAGATGACTGCAATTCCAGCCTGGCAAATGGAATAATAATTTTCAGTGTGCTGAAACAAATTTAAGGAGGTCCTGAACACTGTCTCGTCTCAAACATGATGGAGGTGATGGGAGGGGTGTAAGTAATCTACATGCAGTGGTAATCATAGGTGCTGGTCTTCCAATCCTAATATTACACCTGAATCATTAGCTTGAACGTTGAGAAGTTTGTAAACAGCACTTTAATCTTCCACATGAGCTTTTATTTGGATGTTACTGGAGGCCTCCCTGCATGAGGAAAACCTGAGCTGCTTAGAGACAGACCATTCAGAAAATTCATGTTGGGTGATATGAACTCAGGAAAATCCATCACTGAGCATTGAAAATCTAGTATTAAACTCAAGGCCACTTTATTCAGTACCCTGAAAAACATTTTTGAAGGATCTGCATTCCTGGGTGTGTGCAGGGAGAAGATTGCATGTGGTGAGTCACAGGAGAGAAGGTTAAGCTTGCCCATTTGCCTGAAAATGGGATCAGGAATCAGAGATGGTTTCTTTGAGGCTTTGTTCTTAATACTAACTAAAATTCTTTATCACCACCAAGAAGGAAACTCTTTGCAGAGTACGAAGAATGAAAATTACAGGATGCCTGAATGCTCAGAGTAAGCTTGCAAATTATTCCCTTGCTTCAAGTAGACCTCTGTGACCAAAATGTTCTGAAATAAAAGTAGAATGACCAGAAATGGGATGCTATTTTCACTGAGAGGCAAATGGGATAACTGAGTCCTATGTAAAATGCCTCTCTTGCTCTTCCTGAGCACAGCAAGAATTGGTTCCTTTACCAACTACAAGTTAAATTACACACTTAGTTGTTCCAGGCATCTTTGGTGTATTTTTTGGAGCTGGCTATATGCTTCCTGGGCTGTTGGTTTTAAAATAGAAATGAGCCTCTGGAGGTTGGTGTGTGAATCCTTCCACTCAACTCAGAACTGGAAAGTTAAGTATCTCTTTTGCAGAAGTACCCAGGTTTAGGAACCAGCCACATCAAAGGATGTTGCTTTCCCCACACGATCCCAGAGTCTCCCTTACAAACAGTCTTAGAAACCAACATGCTGTCTGCATGAGGATGCTGCCTGCAGAATGTGCAAGTGAGGACCTGGGGACTGAATGGTTCTAGGGCTGGCTTGAGATGCTTGCCAACACTGGGTTAAATTTGGCTCAGTGTACCAGGAATTGTTGTGTAGTGACATTTGAGGGAAAATTATGGTGGTTTCAGGAAAATTTCCCTTACAGAAGAGATGGAGCCACCCTTTGCAGTGCTGTGACAAATGTTAGTGTTGAGATCTCCTTGCATAGTGCACTTGAGTTGCGCAAAGCTTTTTTTTGTTTGTTGTTTTTTTTTTGTTTCGCCCCCCCCAGTCATTACACCCAGACACAGCAAAGGCTGAGTGCCTGGGTGTGCACTTGCCCTTGGCAAGTGTGTCTTGGGAGCAGTGCGGTGACAGGAATAAAAATAGTAATTCATAAAAATAGTAACTCATAAGGCTCATCTGTGCCTTAGTGAATGCTGCAGGCTGCCAGGTGAGCTACTCCAGCTTCTTTAAAATAACAGTGCCAGGTCCTTGGTACATCAGGAACACCATCTGCTTCAGTTGAGACTTGCCTAAATTAGTAATTCTTCTTTGTATCCTCAAATCCTATAATCCTTCCTCTGTTTCTTTTTTGCCTCTTGTTCAAGCAGATGCCTGTGTGGACCATCTGATTTGCCCCAGGTAAATTTGATAGAAGCCTAAGTGAGTGCAGAAGGGGAGGCTTGAAATGAGGCTAACGGAGAGCAGGTGGAGATTAGTGACTTCCTTCCTGGGTAGCATTTATTGTGCTATGTTTCTTGTTCCTTACTATTGACCTCACACACCTTCTGCAGGGAATCACATGTGAATAGTGCTTTCTGATATTTTGTGATAACTAAATACTCTGCTAATTTTTCTTTTCTGCCAGGAGCATATTTTCATCTAAGGAAATGTAACACTGTGTCCCTCAGTTTAGGGGAATCAAAATCTCATGTTTCTGTGGATTGATGTTTTTCCTTACCTCAGCATCATACCGTTGAGATTATTTTCCTGTAACTGTCTGGGAGCTCTGCCTTCATTAGATCTTGGTGGATGGACTAGAATTGCACTTACAAGGAAGAGATTTGGAGTCAGACCATCAGTTGCTACTTAGTGTTTTTCTTGCACGTGAGTTGGAAGGAAAGAACCTTGATTGCTGAGCCTGACCTAGATTGGTAAAAACAAATTTCACAACTGTAGTCACCCCTGTTTGACTGGAGCCATGACAGAGGTCAGAGCCACTTACCTTTTGACTTGTGAATCTGAACAGTAACTCTCTGAGAGAAAGTGAACTTGTAAAGTCTAGTCAAGTTGTTACAAATTGTTTGGCATGGTTTTGGAGAGTAGGGAGAGAGAACCTGTTATGAGTAAGCTATTGTTCTAAGATTTTAATGTGGGATAATAAAAAGAAAGATATAGGAGTGATGTATCTCACACACTGTACTGCTAATTCCATGAAGTTTGTGATTGGTATGTGCCCAGCATCCTTGAAAATGCTCCATGTGCATTAATTATGGAAGGTTCCTTTAGTCTAAAAGGCAAAGAAACTTTAGAAGTGCTTTCTTTCTTCCCTCTTTCATGCACCCCTTTCTCTGTTCCTTAATTTTTGCTCCTTGTGCTCCATGGTATCTGGGATAGCTTCTAGCATGGAGGAGGAAAAAGAGTTGTGAATGTTGCCTGGGGTTGTAACACAACCCCAGGCAACATTACAGGCTTGGGCAGGAGTGGCTGGGGAGGAGCCTGGCGGAAAGGGACCTGGGGGTGTTGGTTGACAGCCGTCTAAACATGAGCCAGCAGTGTGCCCAGGTGGCCAAGAGGGCCAATGGCATCCTGGCTTGTATCAGGAACGGTGTGGCCAGCAGGACCAGGGAGGTGATAATCCCCCCGTATTCTGCACTGGTGAGGCCTCACCTCGAGTACTGTGTTCAGTTTTGGGCCCCTCACTTCAAGAAGGATGTTGAGGTTCTGGAGCGTGTCCAGAGAAGGGCAACGAGGATGGTGAAGGGTCTGGAGAACAGGCACTACGAGGAGTGGCTGAGGGAGCTGGGGGTGTTTAGTTTGGAAAAGAGGAGACTGAGGGGAGACCTTATTGCTCTCTACAACTACCTGAAAGGAGGTTGCAGTGAGGTGGGGGTTGGTCTCTTCTCCCCAGTAACAGGCGACAGAACTCAAGGTAATGGCCTCAAGCTGCGCCAGGGAAAATTTAGGTTGGATATTAGAAAGAACTTCTTTACTGAGAGAGTCATCAAGCATTGGAACAGTCTACCCAGGGAGGTGGTTGAGTCCCCATCTCTTGAGGTGTTTAAAAGACGGGTAGTGCTTGAGGATATGGTCTAAGGGTAGACTTGGTGGCGGTGGGTTAATGGTTGGACCAGATGATCTTAGGGGTCATTTCCAGCCTTAAAATTCTATGATTCTATGATTCTATGAACTGATCGTATTTTCCCATCCATCATTCTCTCCTTTTTTACTACCTTGCATTCAGGGATGCCAACACCGAAGCAGTGATTGACTGAACTTGTACAGTATTTCTGTTGAATGGCTGTGAAAAACAACTTCGGTCAAGTCAGCAAATAGTTCCTGGTCATCCTAGTTCATGTAACTGGGTGCCCAACTGTGCTTGGTATTTGTTTTGCTGGATGTGTACAGCTTCAGGCCATGCAGTTCCAAACCAGTGGGCACACAGACCTAATGCCATTTGCTGACAGCTTATGAAAGTCATAATGTGACTGTAGCCAGGAAGCTCTGAGTGCGTAGGAGACTGACCGCTGTTACGCAGCTATCCTGTTTTGTTCCTTTGCTATCCAGGGCTGGAGAACTTGGAAGTGGATGCTGGCAGAAGCAAAACCTTCTCACAAGACTCTTACTCTATGCTTGGGAGAACTGAAGTCACGTTATGAAGTCTAAATCCGTAGTGGAATTTGATGTTGATTTAAGGATCCAAGAACCATGGTAGAACATTTTAAAAATAAAAATGCAAGGTGTTGACTAGTTAAGAACTGTTGAGATACTAATAGTCTTATGAGCAAATGTTTTCAATTTGTATTTGGATGTTTGTCCCTCCTCTTCTGCTTCAAAGCCAGTATTTTGACCCAGAGTGTTTAGAAATTACGGTTTTAAAGCTGGTAGAAGGGAACCAAGAGATAGGGGACTTTATGGTGTGACCAAGTAGGGACTGAAGAACTGGCAGCAATGTGGACTTCCTATTTCTGTCTGAAACTGTTTTCTGAATATGTGGCAGAGACTCTGGAAAATCCAAGTGGAGTTCCTCATGGAAGTGAGGAGAAGGCTTGGGATGAAGTGGAGCTGGGTGTCCAGCTTCCCTTCATAAAGCTGGAGTTGTTACTAAACTGCCTTTTTCCAACACCAAGTCTCTTCTGTGCAGCAAGAGACTTGATGGGCAGCAGTGGTAAAATCACAGAATGTACTATCAGAGTTTGCTCAATTTTTTTCTGTGTTGCATTTTGTATGTTTTGCTGATGATTCTCACTATTTCATTAGTTTTCTACAGCATTCACAGGAAAAAGCTGTAAAAGTCACATGGCTTCTGAACTAAGCTTAAAACAGCTACACATGGGGTCAAGATGAGAAATTAGGTTTTCAATTCAGACTTTCCCAAAATAGGAGGAATGTGGGTTGTGCTCTGTTTAGCAATTTTTTTTGTTTTGGATAGGAGGCTTTTGGTTAATGTCAGTCTTGGAGGAGGGGAAAGCTGTCAGATGCCACAGGATCCCAAATGCTCTTTGTACTGCAGTTACAGCCAAAGACACTGGAGCGTCAGGTTTCTGCTGAATTAGTGAGTGACTTATCATGTGATGGCACCATCAGGGTTTCCTGGCAAACAGGAAACAACAGAGTAAGCAAAAACTAGCACATCCTAATAGAAATCTGAAGAAACAAGTAACTCTTCCAAAGGTGTGTGTGGATATCAAAAAGTTAACTTGTGGCTGTCTTTCTGCTTCCAGCCTCTGAATCTGTACTGAGAACTTCACTTTGTCTTGGAGTTCCAAGGATACAGCAGTCCACTTCCCATCAATTCCTTCTCCTTTCTGCTGTTTCCATGGTTTCTACTACTTTAGCCTGCAGTAATCCACCTAGAACATCATAAATCTAATGCCTTTCTATGGAATATGACAATGAACTTGCTTGCATCCTTAGTTGCCCAGGTTGACTGAGCAGCCTGATGGCTATTTGGGCAGAAGCAGTTTACAGAAAGGTCAGGTTTCCCTATAGCAAAGGGAAGTAGCACCTTTTCCCTGAAACAGAGTAATCTGAAGTGTGACTCCTCATGGACAGGAGTTTACTATGAAGTGGCTTCCTTTTACTGTGGCATGTGTCCAAGCCATCGTGGAAAATCCAGGATTTCTGCTGATGGCTTTGGCATGCCAAGAGTGAAATTCTTGGAGCTTCCTCTTCCTACCTCTCCCCTTTAAAGCCTGCAAAACTAAAAAAAAACCAACAAAAAACCAACCCCAAAAACCAACAACAACAAAAAAACCCACAACAAACCTAAACCTGACCCGTGAGTGGGATGGGCATTATTGCTGTCTTCTTTCCTGGAACCAGGATATACAGTGTGCTGAAAACAAACTAGAGCTATTCCCCACACCCACCCCATGTGATAACCTTCTACCCCTCAAAAAACCCGAATGTTTGAAATAATGGCTTCTGGCTGAAGACACCTGGGCTCAAGCTATTTTTCCATGATGCCCTCTTTGGAGGCCCTCAGAGAAGGGTCAGTAACTGTCTGTTGGCAGGTCTTCTTGCAGTGGTGCAGCTGAATCCAGGGAGTAACTGGGCACAACTTCAGCTGAATGGTCTGCTTACAGCAAGTGTTGCTCTAGGAGCAACCTCCCATCTCCAGCCTTTCAGAGGCCATGGTTATGTTATTGGGCTGCACAGCCGGAGAAAAATCAAGTTCTTAATGGAAAACTTCTTGGAAGACTGAAACTACTTCTGCACATCTGTGCTCCTTTGGAAAAGGTATTACGTGCTGAAGTTATGAAATATTGTCAGAGGGGAAAGTGCTCTCTGCTTTCCAAAGATCTGAGAACATCTGAGTGAACGTACATGGGTCAGCAACGTATCGCAGGGTTTGAAGAGCCAAATACCATATTCTCCAACTGTGCGGAGAACACGAGAGCAACTTCGCCAAAGACAGTAAGTTGATACCTACTGGCTAGGAGTTGATATCACTGCCTAGGCTCATCTAATTTCATATTAATGTGAAAAACAAAGATTTGCTCACACTCAGCATGACTGGCCTCACAGAATGAAGTGGCATGTTGAAGTTGTTGAGTGAGTGGCTTTCCGTATTCCAGGTTTCTGTGCACTTCCAATTAATTTATAATTGTTGATGTTTATGTCCCCATTTGAAATTTCCTTCTGTTCATATTTAAAATTTGATTGTATTGTTAAAGCACTGGGAATGTCAGGGGTTTTGGGGAGGTTTTTTTGGTACTGACTAGCCTAACTTTGATGTACTTGCCAAACATCTGTGTGCTTTCCATATATTTTTCCCTTTGCCTTCAGAAAAAGGATGGTTGCGTTTATTTGTGGATGAAATACTTTGCTAGGAATGGCTGTAAATCTGAAGAGCTGAAAATTGTCAAGTGAACTCATAGACAATAGTAACAGAATAAAGAATTACAACTGGTATGCAGTCTGGAAAAATTAAAATTCTTCAGAAACTTTTTCCGCTGGCATGGGGATATCTAGAAATTGGAAATCCAGCAAAGCTTCAGATTTAGAAACTTGAAACCACTGCAAAGTGTGAGTGTTGTAGCAACACTAGTACTAGAAGGACTGGAAGGTGTTAGAGTTCTTGTTGGCTCAGGCAAGAGCTCTCCACTTCCTGGTAGAGATGCCTATTCTCTTCCTCAGTCTTCTGGTTAACCCATCAAATAACCTCTGATTGACAGAAGCAGTGATGTGACTAGTACTTACTGATGATAAACTGGACATTCGTGTTGTACGGTTGAAAGTTTTAGTGCTAAATCCATGAAAAAGCCATAGCAGATAAACCTGAAAGAGATCCTGGTACACTTGGTTTGGTTTTGGCCTTTGAACTCTAAATACATGTTTGTATACTTTCTTGATTGGCCAGTTTTAAAGTAAAGAGCGCTTATATTTAAATGAAATGGATAATAACAGAACTCCGTATGCTACTTTAATTTTCTCAGTTTTTTCATTGGAGATAATGGTAACTTCTAATGTTTCTATTTTATTTTTTAAAAACTTAAAGGCATTTGAAATGACAAAAAACCCTCCAACAAACAAAAACCTAAAAATGATAAATGGGCCTATTGGCAGCTCTCTAGAGGTTGCCACTCCAGATATAGTACTGCTCTTAAGCTTGTAGTAGCCTGATTACAGATGCACAACACAATTGCAATTTTAGGCTTTGAGGTAGGAGCTTAATTTGGACATGTAGTTGTAGATCCGAGTAGACTCAAGATGCTTGTGGCACTGATGACCAAGAGCTGCTCCTGCTTGCAGCTGGATTTCTAAATCCAGCCTTTTGATGAGCATTTCATTGTGATTTGGAGTAAGGATGCTCTTGGCATGTTTTCCATTCTGGGATTTAGATAATCTGAGTGAGAATATCAACCCTTCAGGGGTGTTTCACAAGTCTTGGTCCCAGGGATCTCCATCAGCCATCTTGGGGAGCTGCTGGAAGTGCTGTATCAGTGCTCCAGACATGAGCATCACTGAGGCCAGCAGTGGTGCTCAATAACCATTGACACAGCCAAGGAATGTGCCCTTAATATAGCTGGGGTGCCCCAGATGTAATTCATGTATCGGTACAAGGAAGAGCTGTCTAATCTGTCACAAGTCTCTCCAGCCATGCATGTGTTTGGCTTGGATGTCATCATCCTCTTTCAGAGCTGGAGTGTGTGTTGGCAACAGGGAATCGTTGTCACAGAGTAACTGCAAGTACAGAGGAGTTAAACTGAAGTTCATTTTGTTTTGGGGTTGGGTTTTTTTTTTTTACTTAAAGCTTGTTTGCGTAGGCAGGGTGTGCATCAGCCACTTTTTAGTGTGTTGGGGTCTTTTTTTTTTAATCAATACCTCATCTATGTCATAAGTCTTTTGATATATCTGAATGAAATCTTATGCTCCTGAGACTTCTGGCTTTGGTAAAGGCAGGCATCTTGCTTGTAAAGTAGGGCTTTTTATTGATAGTATTTTAAATGGTATAGCTACAGGCACAGAAAAATCACAGGTCGTGTTTTGATCACTCTTCTGCGTTTTTATTTCTGTTCCAAAAGTAAACAACTATCACTGAAGTAGTCAGCCCTAACAATGTTTCTTGGAAGCTAAAGACTTTAGTATTGAGGCTAAGTGCAACCTAACTGTGCAATTAGGAGATGTATACCCTGAGGTGTGCTGGTAGTGCTTGAAGGCAGAGCTGTGGATATTCTTTATTCTTGAATTCTGCCACTGTTTACTAATGTCCTGAAGTCCAAAAGGAACAGAAGCTTTAAGTAGCAGATGACAAATCCTGACCTCCAAACCTGAAACTAGTCCCTGACCTTAGCCCTATGTTTGGGGTAGGTAAGCTGTATTTTGAATTGATAAGTTTGAGCTGGAAGTGGGTAACTCCTTTCCCAGTTATCAAGGTGGGTTTTTTACCTTTCCTTCTTGCTAGGCTATGCCTGTGCCACTCGCACACCCTCATTTAGCTTGGAGAGGAAGAATATGCAGTTTTCTTCCTGTGCTGCATGGAAATCTCTATAGCTAATTTCTAGGACCTCATCTAGAGGAGCTGTTCTGCTTTGCTGGCTCTCAAATCTCAAGATTTGAAAGCTAATCTGCAAATAAATAAACATAGGCTCATCCAAAGGTTTGAGACCTAGTTGGAAGAGAAGAATGAGCAAGGCTGGAAGTGACAGCACAAAGCTGTGATGAATTAAAGGCCTAGTGGCACTGTGAAAGTGGCATGGCCTTCAGAGAGGGACCGAGTGGCTCCTTGCAGGTGGGGAGGGATTTTGTCTATTAAAGATGTTGCTCACAGATGTGGTTCTTCTCTTCAAAGCAAAACTGACTAATTGCTTCTTGCAGTAGGAAGGTGGAGAGACATTCTCAAGATCCTCTCCCTCTTACGTGTAATTAGTTGCATCCAGGTAGAAGCAGATAACATCTTCTCATAGGGTTAGATATTTGTAGGTGTTAGGAGGTATAAGGTGAAAATACTGACTTGCATTTTGCTTAAACTATAAAAAATTTTATAACTTATCAAACTGCTCTGAAATGTCAATGGCTGTGATGTTCAAGATTATGGCTTAGTCCCTCTGACTTGACTTGTTACTGTGATAGTGACAGAAATGTCTGAGACTATTATCCTTGAGTTTTTCTGGGATTCATGAAACGTGTTGTCGAGGTAAATGCAGAAGCTGAAGCTCCATGCCAAGCTGACCTTCCAAATTGTATTACACCAATTCCGATTATTGTTTGACATCTGGATGTACTTGTTCATTAGCAGGGCAGATTGGAAAGACTTTTATTAAGAAATAAAATTAATAAACTAATACTGTGTAATTAATGCTAACTAATAATTACCATGAAGTACTGCAAGTATAGAATGACCTCTACTAAAATAAGTACAGAAAAATCTTGTTGTGTGCTCCCAGCCCATACTGTGAGTGGGGTTCCCTTGTGCCAGTGTAGACTTATGTTAATAATTGGTGATGTATGTCGGGAGAGGAGATCATGATCTTAAAAATGGCTTATAAGCAAAACAGACCTGTGCTATGTTTTGTCATGGTGCTTGAGGCACATCAGGAGGCAGTTTTGAACATGGTGTTGGTTACTAGCCAAAAGCCTGACCAAGAAATTTATTAGGGGACTGGTGTGCCTTGGAGGTGTTTTCCCCTCATGCCTGGTTTTGAAGGTCCCTTCATAAGTTCAGATGGAAGAGTTGGAAGTGATGTCCAACCTTCCCAAAGAATGGGTGATCTTGGTTGCCATCTGCAGACTGCATTGCATAATGTGTTGCTGAGATGGAATCTTAGAATTTAGTGTGTGTTGAAGAATCCATGCAAACAAAGGAAAGTAGATTTCTCTGAAATGCAATGGGAAATCCCCTTCCCCAGTAGGGATTTAGCAGCTACAGGACTATGTACTTTCTACCAAGGTTGGGCTCTTTTCACTCTGTAATCCTGTCCCACAGCCCTTGTGAGGGAAGTTTGCCAACAAAACTTCAATTTATTAGTCATCCCAAAATGTGCTAATAGTCCAGTTGTCTTGATGGAGGTGCACTTATGGATATAGTTCACACTAGCATTGCAGTGAAGGCCAACTTATCCTGAGAAATGTATACACATAGTCAATAAATAGGATGTGTTGGAAAAAACATCAGGCCACGTAAGCTTTTTGTTAAGCCATAGCATTCTTACATCAGAATTAATAAGGCAGCTAACAGACCTTATTTACTGTCCAGGCTGGTTTACATTGCAATAGCTATGCTTCTGTGATCTCTGTTTTTTATGGCAGTGCCCAAGGCCCAGCTGAGATTGGGGTCCTGTTGTGCTAGACATTTATGCCTTGTCTCCAGAGAATGGAAGTCTACATAAGGGACAGACAAAGGAAACACTGTTCAAATTTGGGTGATGGGGGAGGGGAAAGGAAGTAATGTAACTAAGACTTAGAAATTGGGGAGAGAAGAACTCCCACAAAAAGGAACTGCTCTGGTTCTCCGATCTGGTGCAGAGAACTCCCTGAAGCTAGGCCAGCTCCACAGCAGCCACACCATCATCTTTCTCGGCTTGCTTTAAATGTACAGCCTCTGTGCTAAAAACGCTGACCCTTCCCAAAATAAGAGGGGAAGTCAGTACTTAGGGGAAGGTAAAGAAAAAGGGGGATGGGAAGGCCATCAATCTGCTGAGAGTGAGGTCCTGAAAAGTACAAGGTTGCAAAATGCCTGAACTCACTGTTTCCTGTGATGTTGGCATCAGAGTGATTGGGGACAGTTGCCTGTGCAAAGAAAGGAGATATATGTAAAGTGTAGCACTTGCAGCTGAGTCTGGCCCTGGGTAGTTTTAGGGAGTCCAGGGTGCCCTGTTTGTGTCTTGTGCTGTGGAGAGGGAAGGGTTCGATTTTGCAGCACTAACAGGGTAAGTTTAAGTGACTCCCTGTTGAAAAGATAAACACTGTGTCTATCATCTGTCTAACAGGTTTAGGTAATCCCTTAGTGTGTTGCTTATTTTAAATGGTGCTGTACTGTATAATGCATGTGTGTAATGGAGGGTCTGCAAATCACAGCTTTTCACCCAAGGACAGCATTACTCTTGCCCTTGTTTCATGGTTGATTTATTCCTAATGGCAAGGAATAAGCCTTACAATGATACATTTGCCTTGCCTTAGCTCTGAAGTGTGTGGAGATTGACAGCTCTTCTGTATCTGACATCATTAATTTGCCTTGTTAACCTTTATTTATCGTTAGAAGATAAGTCTTACTGATTATTGCCAGTAAATCTGTGCTTAGTGCCTGATCTGGCTTTGTTTGATTAAGCTTGAAGAGACGGAGAGTCAGAAAATGAAAATGTTTCAATATTGGGACTAACGGCGCATTTAATGGTACTTTCCTGGAGGCAGACCAGCAACTGAGCCTGCTGGCAACCCAGCCTTTCTCTGTGAAGGTGTTAATGGGAACGTTGCTTTCGATGTTCCCATAGTGCCCAAGACTTGCTCAGTGGGGTGTTTCCAGTCTCTGGAGGCAGAGCACTTTGCTCGGCTGCCTTTCCAGTCTGTAAGGAGCACCAAAGGCTACATATCAGTCTCCAAAGTCAACATCCCTGCTTAGACAACCAAGGGAAATTACATGCTTATTACCATGTAGGAAGAACCCTGCAAAGATGCTTGAGCAAATTGTGGAGCCTTCTTATCTACAGGCTAAGCCAGAATGAGTAGAAACAAATACTTAATTATCTTTCTGGGTGCAGAGTGTTTTCTGGATCATAAAATGAGTGCTTTTATAACAGTAGGCATCATACCAGAATTTTTTGCCTTGGTAGCTTTCCTGCATTTACCTTCTCCTGCTACTCATACACTGTTTTGCTAGAGCTGATGGAACCAGATGTCCCAGAAATTCCTGCTTACTTTTTTGAAATCTATGTAGGTGAGCTCAATTATCCCCTTCCTAAAGGTGAATATCCCCTTCTGTTTCCACCTACACAAGCTGTTCTTATTGTCTGGGTCTCTGTGATAGATAAAGGCAAATATCTTTCCCCATTTTCTTTCTTCTTTCAGTTTTCCATAATCTGCTTTAAATGGGGGCAGTTCTGTTTCCCGCTGAACAAAATACAGTCTAAGTTTTTTAAATTTTAGAGAAGCCTCAAAAAAACCCTTCAGAAAATACTGAATCAGGTTTGTAGTCTTTTCTGGGCAGTGCTAGTGTATGTAAGTACTTGCCCATGTATGTCCTGGTTCAGTACAATGTAGTTCTTTAATTAGCAGCCCGCTAACACACTGGCTGCTCTTGTAGCCTGCTATTCATCACTCTGGTACTCATTTCCGAAGCTGTCATTTCCTGTAGCCTTGTGCAGGCAGCTCTTTGAGGCTCAGCTCCTGGGGTCATTGCAGAAACATGGTTTGAATGGAGCTCAGGACAAAAGCGATGAAGCAGTGTCAGAGAGGAGTGTTGGGTTTGGCTTACACCAGTGCTCATGATAACGTACCATCTGGGCTATGATCTTGCCAGATCTAGCTAATAAATAGAGCTGAACAGAAGCTGTATTTGGTCAGCAGATCTTCAAGGAACAGCAAGGATATGGAAATGGCAATTTGTGAGGTTGCTGTTTGAGCTCTGCAGAGCAGTGTTGTTCTGCACACTGTGCCCCTGGGCACCAGCAAACTGTGGTGCCTCCATTCCTTTAGCTGGAGTGTTGGGGTTTAGAAAGATCCAACAGAAGCTGTTTGTAAAAAGCAGTGTTTTTAATCTGGTAACTACTGTGATTCAGACTGAACTAATACCATTGTTTGGTTGCTTTGTCTACTGATTCTGGTGGGTATAGTACAGCCTTTGTTCCTTGCTTCAAGCTCTTGTCCAGTGTTCTGTTCTGTCCTGAGATAACCGGTCTGCCTCAGAGGTGGCAGATGTATTTTCAACTGAAATAGTGGGTTTCTTTATGATTTTGATTTCAGGAGTGCTGGTTTTGCTGCTCTGCTAGGAGCTTTCCTAGTACACAGTCTTTTTCCTGATTCTGTATGGTCCTGAGGATTTCCCCGTAAGCAACCATATTCTCTACAGGCTTCAGAATAAGAAATTAAAACAAAAGGGACTTTTGTCAGTCTGTGCAGGACATAAATATGACCATTCTCTGCTGCCCATGAAGGCTGTTTCCTATCAGCTGGGGCTGGGGGTCTGTAACTTTTTTAAAGCACTGGGAAGTAATTTGTAATCTTTGGAAGAGATTACTGTGAGGCCCATTTGAAAGCTTATTCATGTTTTTCTAAAGAAAGCTTGGACACAAAGTGTGTTTGCTTTAAGATTAAGTCCTGTGAATGTAAAGGAAATTACTTGTGAGCTGGAGTGTTGCACCCTGTTGGCTGACCACAGAAAACACAACCCCACAACTGGTAGTGACTAAGAGTTGCTGTTGGCTTCTGGGGCGAGCAACTCATGCCCTGTGGGGCAGAAAGCCATCTGTTCGCATGCCTTTGCGTAATCAGTTGTTCTGGCTCTAGAAAACCTTCTGTGGGAGCTGGCTGTGCTATCATAGCATTTCTGAAGGCAGTGGGCCACTTTGCTGCCACTGCTTGCCCACCTGATTTTTTTATGTTCTCTGCAGCAGTCCTCTGTCCACACCCCAACAAACCCACTTGTGGTTGGGAGCTTTTTTAATTTATTGATTTATTTAAACATGGTGCTACAGTGTCATTTTGGCAGGTTAATTAAACCCTTGGATTTATAGATGTCAACCTTTTAAGGATGGGCTCCTGGAGAGGAGGTGGGGGAGATAAGCTTTAAGGAGAGAGAGATGGGTTTATTCCTTAACTTTCCTACTTGAGCTACATCTACCTAACAGTAGAAGCCATAAGAGATGTATGGCAGAAGTTCTTTCAGAAGTACATGAAATATTGTGGGCTGTAATTGATCATGGAGGAAGGAAAGCCCCCCATGAACTTACTGTCTGCTGCTAATGTCTTTTGGTACAGTTTCCTCAATCGTGTATCTCACTGGTCAGTTTCTGGGACCTACTCAAGTAAAGAAAATTTTGGGGAAAGGGAAAGAAGGGAAGATAGTAAGATACTGTCCAGCATTACCTGTTGCCAACAGACACTTAATGCACAGCATTTTAACCTGGCTCTTAATTCTGATTGCCCTCTAGCAATCTTACTTTGTCTTGTGGTTACTAAAAATCATGAGCACTGCCTTTGAAGCATGCCTGTAAATCTATCACTTTCCAGGAGGAAAAAGAAGATTGTAAGAAAAGGTGAAAGTTAGTATGTAGTGTGACCGGAACTTGAGGTCAGAAAGGAAATCCTGTTTTCAAGCAAATCCAATGAAAAAGGGAAAATCTGTGATCAGTAAAGAGGTGTTTTCTGTAACACCTTAGTTGGTACTGTGGGTTGGACATCAGGACCTGTTCACTGGTACACAAGTGACCCCTTGAAAGCTGCTGAGCTATGGATGGACTTAGTTTTACATAATTACTGTACAGTACTTGGCATTCACAAGCTAGCAGCTGTAGCCAGGCTGCTTATGGCATGCCCGACCAAAGATAGCTTTGCTCCTTCCTGTGATTGATGAGATTTCCTCTGAGCAAAGCAATCCCTCTCTTAATTTTTCTTCCTGTACTGAACAAAGACTGAACAGCAAACATATTGGGCTATGTGGAATGCAACTCACATTGCACAGACAGCTTCACTATTAGGTGTTCTTCAAATAAAGCAAAGCATGAAGGGAAATATTATTTTAAATTTATTTTTAGAAGGCATTAGGATGTTTGAGCAAACCTTTCTGCAACTTCTTGGGTACTGACTGGCCTGTCAAACTGGCTGACTTCATTGCTCTGTGGATCTCTGAATTTCAGTGGTCTGGGGATGCTGGCCAACACCTTTGGAATGTATGCTCTGTGTTTTTTTGGAGTTAGCCATGGGCAGGCTTCAGTAGTGGTGCTTCCTCTGCTGCTGTCTAGGGGAACCCATGCTACTCAACAGCTTCAGGGAAGCTGGTGATGGCAAGTGTGGTAGGACTTGATCTGGGATTTACAGACAATGTCCAAGACTTTTCCATAGCTTTTAATGTAATAGGTAGTGCTTTTACTTCCTTGCTTGAAGGACACAACTTGTGTAATTTGTTCTGGATTATATGATGATTTTTGTGGATGTATGTGCCAACTCTTGAAAAACATGTTTGGCAGATTCCTTCATTCCAGCTGTGTCAATAGACAAATCTGAGGTGTCCTTCTTTTTTATTATTTTTTTTTTTTTAATAGGGAGGGGAAGCCCCTGGGTAACAACTCAGCCACAGCAAATATCTGCAGATACAGCACTTGGAGTTTGTGACTGTCAGTTTACATTATCAGAACCCAAAGATAAACTGTGTACTTTATTTAAGTCCCAATACACACACATAAGCAAGAAGTCGCAGCAGTAATAAGAGCTAAATATATGTTTTGCTAAATGTGCATCCCTGAAACACTTGTCACCTACAAGCTTTTAAGATTTGAACAAATACAGTAATGTGGTATTTCTTAGTTGTCTAATTCTCTGAATATCCATCATCTCTACTAGTGATGTAACCTATAAAGTATTAGAGCTGAGTTGTATATTATCCAGTTTTCTCTTTTCCCATGAACTTTTCCCATGTTCTGAAAACTTTTACTTTTTCCAGAAGTACAAGGAAACATGATTTCAATCCCAGTAGAAGACTAGTGTAATGTATATTTGAATGCAGAGGTCAGGGTGTGAATTTCCACATATATATGTGTGTTTATGCATATAATGTGATGTGAAACCAATCCAAGCAAACTAGATGTGTAAGCCAGAATCTGAGATGCACTTTGGGACTCTGTATCGAGCACTTATGTACACACCTAGTCAGCTGCTTTTGGTCCAGGAAAAACCTGTGTGGCAGCAGTAACCAGGATATTTATTCACATGCAGTCAGACCTCTGTGCCCAGCCAGCTCTGCAGCGGTAGGAACTAGAGTATACCAGCAAAGGGGTATGCTAACAGCACAGCTGAGAAGTCTACATCTACTACTGCCACACAATTAGTAGTAGAGGTAGAGGAAGAAAACAGACTAGAGGGATTAGGATAACAGATCCATAACCATATAGATTTGAAACAACTAATTACTGTAATAGCCAATCCTTGCAGGAAAAGACTCTATTCTTTTTCTTATATATTACAGCACCCAAAGTCTGGGATTCACTTCTATTTTCCTTGAACTCAGTTAACACTTGAAGCAGTGCAAGGAATGCAATTTTCTGTCCTGCAGCTGAGCCCTAAGCATTTGCAGGTAATGTCAAGTATTGGAGGAGAAATGTGGTCT
>VXBZ01008674.1:401673-511719 GCA_013399135.1 Heliornis fulica | reverse complement strand
CGCTTCAAATATTGAGGTTAACTTGCTGGGCAGAATATGGCTGTGTAACTGCTGTTCAGCAGCAAGTGCATGGTTTCTTATGTATGGTCTCTAAGATGTTGTGGCATATCTGGAACCAGGAGCAAAATGGTTGCTTATTACAATTCAAATCTTAACTATTTTCTTTGATATGTGAAGTTCGGGGTTTTTTTCTTTCTTTTTTTCTTAAAAAAAATCTGGGGATATTCTATGCCTGTACTTTCATTCAACTTTTAATGCTATGGTAGAAAACCTGTTTCATAACTCATATAGAAGCTCCAATTTCTTTCACCAAGAAGAGTGACAGGTGTGATCATTCTCTGCTCACATGAGAAAGCTAACAGCTCTGCCCTATTACAGTGCTGTAGGGTATTTCGTCACTAAATTTTTAAAAACTCCTTGGAGTTAGGCATTAACTTGAGGTGGCAGGTTTTATTCCTGAGTTCCTAAAGCAGCACTCAGTACCTAGAGTGCAACCACAGTAGCAAGGTAACAGCCTTCCTCTTGGCTACAAGAGCGGTCAGGCACAGATATTTGGGGTTGCAAAGCTTTGAAAAGTGAGGCTCCTGTGAGAAGTGGGGTTGCCCACGCAAATTGTCTAGAAGGATCATGATGTAGTTGAGCTAGAAGCTGAATGTGTAGCCCAATCTCCTTTGGGTGTTGCACATTAAGGGCTATGAGCCTGTGCTGTGGAGCTTAATTGTGTTCAAGTAGGATGTCCACTATGCATGTATATTTTTTTCTTGAGCATGTTGTTGTCTGAGCCCTGCCTCCATCTTTAAAATGAGGCAAACATTGCTTCATGGTTCAGTGGTGGCTGGAGTTAAATCTGCAGTGCACACAGGCTGGGAAATAATATGTGTTTAAAGATGAAAGCTGCCTTTAATATTTCACCAACTTTAATAATTCATCCTGAGATGACAGCCTTAGTCTGCTGTGCTGTGACTCATGCAGACTTCTGTACCCCAGACTACAGCACAAGAAAAACCTCTTAACATATCTCCATATTTAAAAGAAGATGCCCCTTCTGTGAATCACAAGGGCAGAATTCTCAGAAATCATATAGTGGCCTTTGTATGAATTCAATGCTCTCAAGCCAGTGCCTTTGTCAGGTGTGTGGGACTGAAAAAGACTTTTACAGAGAGCAGAACCAGCATGTGCAGTGGTAGCATCTAACAGCCTACAGATACTGTAGTGAAGTTTTAGGAAGTAGGTGTGAGAATGTGGTTGATGCAGAAAATTCCTCTTGCTGAATGCTGCTTCTAGTGCTTTTATATTTCTGCATCTGTCTTCTTTATGTAGGTCTGATGCAATTATAACTGACTTCCCTATGTGTATCAAATATACATGGGTGGTATATTTGGGAAGAGCAGTAGAGTGGTGGCAAAAAGCAAGCACCTTCATCTACACAGCAATACTTAGCTATTTTTTTAATGAATTGGATCACGTCTCAGAAGGAAAGAAATTAGCTGTTGGCAGGAAGAGATCTGTGTCAGGTCTGGGAGTGACATGTTTGCATGTAGTACTACTTTGTAGGACAACTTAAATTTTTGGGTAGAAAAACCTCTCAAGAAATAATTCCAAGGCAGGAGAACTTAAAGGGGAGCAGCTCTCTGAAACCCAGAGTGCATGTCCAATGAACCAGACTGCTGCTTCTGTGGGATTTTTCCAAGGCTCTTGAGAGGTAGAGTGTTATATAAGTATTTGTTTAGATGAATGTGTAGTCTACTCATGCAGGAGAGTTTCCTATTCCCTTTTATAGTGTTGCTGTCCTTCTTGCTTACTTTAGTTAAGTTCATAAACTGACAATCAAAGTCTATTAAAAAAAAATAAAATGGCTGAGGGGAGAATTAGAAACCAGTGTTCAGCATAATCCTGCATTTATTTGTGTTTCGTTTTAAAGTGATTTGTAGCATCTTGTAAAGCAGACTTCAATAGAAATAGATGATTTTCCATTTGATATGGAGAAAGGGACAATATTGAAGCATGGATGTTTAACTGTATCCTAGTAGTTTCTCATGGTGTGGGCTGCAGATATTTGCATAATTCTTTCACTTTTAAAAATCCTTTTGGAGAGAGAACTAAGAATACAATTAAAAGCAAGAACATGACCAAAATACTTTGATTCTAAACATAATTTATTTACTCTCTGGTGTGACCAGTTTCTTTTGCAATTATAAACTTGACATGGAATCTTTTATCTCTTGGTAAGTGTTCTAGCTCTGCTGAAAATACTTGACATATAGCAGAGCCTAGATAGATTCTGTAAGTGTAGAGGTGTCTTGCCATCTTTGGAGAAAATTGCAATCCTACCTTAATTGTTAAGGTAGGGCTTAGTATAATGCAGCAGAGCTTGAGCTAGGTGCAGTAACAAACCCCTTGCGTGTCATCTCTGAGGCTCAGATATCCTTTAAGATCTTACTGTGTGTGAGGGCTGACGTGTCTCAGTCTAGACATCCATGCCACATCAGCTTTAGAGCTGTATTTTGATGCCTGAGAGATAGGGTCAGCTGTAAGGGTTAACTCAAGCTGTAAAGCACTGCCTAATTTTTACAGATGGTGTGATTGCAAGAGTGAACCTCGGACTGGCTTGGCAGTGCACAGAGATAACTTTACATAATTCCCTACAGATGTTGCTACAGAATGGTTCTAATAATGAATTGTGAAGTCAGGTTCCACTCCAGCATAGAGGGAGAACTCAAAATAAATGCAGTATTTTTGCTGTGTTTCAAAAGCAAGTCTTCTAACAACATTTCTATAAAGCTCTGAGATGGGAAATATGGCAGGGGAGGAGACCAGAGATAGTCTGTGCCATTGCAACCCTGATTTTCTGCAAGAATAGGCCAATCTGGCTAATTTTTCTGCAAACCATGAATCCCATGAACTAACGCCCTCCCCTCCCAGGGGTTGTGAGAGGATGACCAAATAGCAGCTGCCCTAATGCTTTTAGTGGGGATGTTGCAAAGCAAGTACTTCATGATCAGCTGGGCAAAGTTCTGCTGTCTGTGGGTGTCATGCATAAACTGTATTGTGGAGCTTGTCTGCACTTCAGCTGGTTTTTTGCTAGGAGTTTGTCAATTTGTGCACTATGCTGTAATTTCCTTTCTGTAGGGTTATGGCTCAAATGTGCCATCATAATTCAGATTTTCGCCTCATAAGGAGTGAGCTGCCTATGCAGTGTTTGCTTGGCCACTAAGACCTTGCACATCTTGCTTGTGAGCATCCTTTTTTGACTTCTTTGCTGCTGGGGTTGCTGCTGGAAGCTTCTCAGGCTTCTCAGTTGTTCAGGCTAAGTAAAACAAAGTGAAACATAATTTAAGTAAAACATGCTTTTTTCTTCTTTTTCCTTTATGTCCTCTGAGAAGCACAGCTGAAGTGGGAGAAAAGAGTTTCAGAGTGAGGACTGTTTTTCTCTGAACCTGGACAGATGCTACTGATTTCTCAGTAGTTGCAGAGGTTTCTCATTTATGCTTGACCCTTGCACATAGTTTATAAAGGATATTTTTAGAAAGAAATTATAACTTTAATGAGCTCTTTAATCTTACTGATGACTCGAAGAATCAAAGCAGTTTAAAACATCACTTAGATCGTTACATGTTTGGTCTGCACACTGCAGTGGATTTGGTTAAGTTACATGACTAACCTACCTCAAATGTAACTTGACCTCTAGCTGTTGCATGGGAGCCTGTTGGTAATATGGGTGGAGACTTGATGTTTCCCTTTGAGGCCTTTATGGAGCTGGGAACAGCATTAGGGAGGTACATGTATGCATCCTCTCCATTAGGGAGGTACATGTGTGCATCCCCAGGCACAGGGGTGAGGAATTGCCTTTTAGCAGGGAGCCCTGTTTGGACGAATAGAGGCTCAGCTACACTATGGCCCCAAAAACAAGACCTAAAACTCAGCTCAAGGCCACAGTGCAGCTCAGGGAGCCAAACCAGAGTAGCTGTGTTGTGAAATAGGCTAGCACTGGGTTGGGATCAAGGCTGTGTGGTCCAGCCCTCCAAAGACAGTTTCACTATGGTTTGAATTTGGCCCAAACACACATTTTTAAGTGTAGGCAAGTCCTTTTTGTGCAATTGCGTTTAATTTCTTTCTGAGGAAGAGTTTATATAAATTATTGCGGTCTAATTGATATCAGCTGAACACTAGCTTCTAACATTTTGTGTCAGATAAGTGTAGGTTAAGCTGTGTTTGCTACTTATGTTGGTACATTACTGGTAAAATAAGGAACAACCATGAAGATGTGTTTTTGAAACGGTCTGGCAGGTCCTGTGTGTTTGCTGCTGTGGGCTTTGTGGCAGGAGAATCCACCTCCTGCTGAGAAGGGATAACTAAATTTAAACTTTCCATCCATGAGCATTGTGAAGCAAAGTTTCCAAACCTCTCCTGGGCCAGAAACTGGAAAGCAATGTCTGAGTTTTGAGGGTAAATAAAAAGAGCTACCTAGCAGCTGTGTGGTGGCAAGAGAAGGGTTTGTTGCTTGGGGTATATTGTCTCCTAGCCACAGGCCCCAGGGAAGAAAACCAGGGTTTGTAACTACTATCTTCTGGTAAAATCTTCCATGACAGAGTTTGGAATGAACTCTGGTGACTTTTAGCATGAACACTTGAGCATTGTTTCAGGTGACTTCCCCCCCCTTTAAAGAAGGTTGCATGGTGGCAGAGCCCTGTGAAGCCTCCTGTCCCCCTGCCAGGCCCAGGGCTTCCCAGCTATGGGAGGGCTGTGGAGCAGTCACAACTTGGTGCTTTGCCCCACCATAAATTAGTCTTTGTGCCCCATCCATTTACAGCCTAAGCTTCCTTTTCCCTGTGTTTGCTCGTCACAGGGAGGTTTGGAAGTCTTTGCAAAATTTGTTTGGTTTATGGCAGTCATTAATGTCTGTAAACTGTTTTCAGGTGCATGTACAGAAATAGCTATTTTCTCAACTGCCTTTGGGGAGGCTGAAGGACTGGTGTTGAACAAATTTGCATTGTCCTGACAAAGCAACTTGCATACTTGGGGGATACTGGGAGATTGTAGAAATCAACAGAAACTATGTAACTCCTTAGCTTTTTATTGTCCTCTATCTTAACTCTGACCTTACCGGAATGGAGCAGAATCTAGTCAGGTTAATAACTGAGAGCATCAAGCTCTAGCATGAATGAGTCTACATCAAAACCAGTGGATGAATCAATAAAACTATGTAGCCATAGTTTCAACCTGGAAAAGAGGAAAGGATAGTTATGATTGGGATGTGTCAAACTGAAAAATGGCTCATTTATAATTTTATTCATCCATCCATCCATAGATGTTACCTAAAGGTTAGACCTGTATAGTCAGTAAATACTTAATGGTTTTGTAGATAGTGGTAGAAACTTGGAAATTAAGGTGGGAGAGCAAATAACTCATGCTTTATGGCCTAATGTAGCATTTTAGTTAGGTTTTTTCTCTTATTTTTGTTCTTTGCAGTCCTTCCCGCTTCCCAGGGCATTGAATTTGAGTCATGTCTGTTAAAATCTGGCTGTGATGAAAAGTACTCTAGAAACTCTTATTACCTTTTATCACATTCTTAAATGTGTGCTGTTTTGTTAATCTTTCCTGTTTCTATCCTTTGATTTCTGTGATGCTTCATATTAGGTTTTGGGCAACATTTGTGCTATTTCACATATGTTCACAAACTCGTATATGCACATACACATACAAAGTGTTTTGATACTGCAGTTGTAAATGTTGCAAAAGTTGCTTTGAGAAACTGAATTGGAGATCTCAGATCAGAGTTGTCATGGATAGACGTCAGGTTTCTTAAAATAAACTGATATCTGTTCTATTGTAGCCTTTCTTTTATTTGATGCCTTCACAGCTCTTTTTTTTTTTTTTTTTTAAATACCACAGTGAGAGTATCTGATAGAATGTTACAATAGGACTAAACCCCCTCTCCTAGGAGGCTACAGAATAAGTCACACCTGCATTGAAGATGCTGACCCTGTGCCACATTCTTGGTAGCATGTTTCTGTTCTTGTCTCAACTTCTTCTACTTCTTTTTGAAGGTTGGTGGTTTGTGAGCACAGCAGAGGAGCAGGGCTGGGTCCCTGCTACATACCTGGAATCCCAAAACGGAACCAGAGATGACTCTGACATCAACACATCTAAACTCGGGGAAGGTAAGGAAAGCTTTTTGGTATCAAGTGGAAAAGTATTTACTTGTTTTGTGCTGGTTTTCTCACAGGAAAACTGAAAACATTTGCTGCCACTTGTGGCTATGAATGTAATGCAGTAACCTCTTTCCCACCTTGTATTAGTAAATAAATTGTTGCAGAAAAAATTCTACCATGCTTGTAGTCTCTTTGTGACTAGCTTAGGCAGCAGTGTGACAGAAGGAACATAATCTCAGCTTTTGAACCTTTTAATACCCTAAAAAAGCATACAAACATCTTAACATAGATGTCCAAGCAGTATGTTCTGGCAGGAGTCTTGGACTCTTATGTTTGTGGAAGGAGAGAGCTTGCGTAGCTCGTTTGCAGAGAGCATACGAGTGAGAGCTTATAACTGGAGAAATAGGCTTGCTATAGCCACAGGCAATTAAAAGGAGTGAGATTTAACTTTAATAGTTCTTCTCTTTACAACTTGCTTCTCATTACAATGTTTTTAATTAATCTGTGAAACTAGTTTCACTTCTGTTTGCTGTGGTCTGTGATTTGTGTGGAAAGGTAATTTATTTGGTGTGGTCTCATTCTGTTAAAACAGAGATGCTATTTGTCATGTATGTGTATTTAGCTCTGCTGGTTTTTGGCTAAAGATGCTTAATTCAGGTTCCAGAAATGGAACAGTACAACCTCACATGTTCCTTTGTTCCATTATGAAAGACTAACCACATCTTAATGGACTTCTCATGTAGCAACTGTGTACAAAGGACATTTTTATTATGATTTGTTCAATTCTAGTGAATCTATTGCTAAATTTCTAGGTGCTCTTGACGTGAGACTTTTGTAAAATATATGTGGAAACTCAGCTGACCTTTCCTTAGCACAGGCAGGAGGCTTAGAGATGTGTTGGGGTGACCATCTGCCCATTAAGACAGTACACAGGCAAAACATAACTTTGTGCTAGGCCCCAAGGGTGACATCTGTGGCTTATTGAAATCTTTGGCTCTGTAACGAGTTTTTTCCCTGCTCAAAGCTACCCGTATCCTGGGTCACTTAGGGTTTAGAGACAGTCTGACTGGCTGTAGACTGGTAGACCTGGAACCAGTCTGGTATGATGCAACATATTAACAGATGCAAAAGTAGTTAGTAAAGTTTCCCTGTTAGTAAAGAACAAAAACTTACTGGTTACTGCTGTTCTCTGAGAGCTGACTAATGTCTTGCCTGTTGGTCTGTAGCTTCCTCCCTTTTCCTGATTCTTAAATATGGGACATGCTTGACAGCCTTACTGCTTAAACTGCTTTCATTTAAAGCTCTCCTGTCTTTCATGTTGCCCTCTGGAGTGTACTGTATACAGGACTGTTGCCACACAGCAGTCTTTCCTGGGTAATGGAAAATCCATCAAATGTTCCTTATCTCTTTTCCTCTTGGTTCCCTTTAATCTATTACACTGGTTTCCCCAGCTATGGTCAGCAGTCGTACTCCCTGCCTTACTCCAAATACCATATATGCTGAAACCCGAGACACTTCAGTTCCATCTCACTGACATATCTAATTGCATTACCTTCACAGCTTCCCCAGCTTTTGCTTGTTTCTCAATAACTTTGTTTTATGTTATTAACCACATAAGCTGAGACTTCTTTTGTTCTTTGTGTTCCCCCTGCCACCACTGCCCCCCACCCCATTCCAGTTCTTTACTTGCACTATTCTTCTAATAGTTCTTGTGTGAGAGAGTAAAGAACAACTCAGATCCACTTTCTTAAAGAAAAGTATGTTAAAGTGAACATACTTACACAGAAGAGTTGCCAACTCTCTCTCTCAGTAGACATGAGAAAGGGGCTCCAATATAACTGAGGACGGCGCTTCAAGTGGAGTAAGTGCCCTAGCCCCTGGATTTATAGTTTGCATGAGTTTCAGAGTGATGCTTGGAGATACTGACTTCCTGAAACTGAGTAATCTGTGCTCTGCCTACTTTGGAAGGGTGGAAACACTAATGTAGGGAACTTTCTATATCAGCCTCTTGGCCCTCTCCAAGCATTGGCAGCAGGTCTGGAACAAGTCCACAAGCCAGGCAGACCCAGAAGTCTGCTTTGCTCTGGCAGGCATGAGATAAGGTGCTGAACGCAACTTGGTAATAATGCTGCCTCTACATACTCGTAGAGTATACACATTTCCATGTGTCTCTGTTTAAATAGTCTGTTCCCTAAGAAAGACAAAAGTGTTTCATTTCTGTGTCTGAGCCTGCATAATATCTTTTGTCAGGATGAGGGTAGACAGTCGACTGCTACCTGGGCCTGTGTTTAGACCAACAGCATCTTACAAGGCTTGGAAAACATTCAGAAAGCAATTTACAGAAACATTTGCAGCCACAGGAGATGTTAAAGTAAATGTCTTAAAATGATCTCTGGAAAGGTTTAGACATTTACTGATAAATAACCTTCTCAGTGAATAGCTGTGGCATGACCAAGCAAGTGTGAGATCAAATGCCAACATTCAGTATTGAGGAGATAAAAACTCAATTTGTATAAAAACATCACCATGATAGAAATGTCTGTCACTGGGGATAGTCATTTATTGTGAGGAGGATGTGTGGTGAGTCTCTGTGACCCACTGTGTTCAAGGGGTGCTCTGGCATGGCTCAATCCTCCAAACTCCTGGTGCAAGCAAGGAGGTGCGGGTGACTTCTCTGTGTTGACACCTGAAGAAAACTCCTACCCCTTCCACATCCTTTCTTCCTTCCTGCAAAGCCTTTAAGTTCAACATCTTTAATTTCCTCCCTTTTGTACAGAAACCTCCTGATGCACGCAGTGAATTTCACTTTAGCTTCTCTTTCTGCTGTAGTTGGTATGTGTAGTGAAGTGTCCCATGTTGCATCTTCTCTATTGTGTGTAACTGTCAAACATCCTGTTTATCTGGAGAAAATCACCAGATCAAACCAATTAATAAGAAAAACACTGCCAGTAAGGAGTGAAGACAGCTCATCTTCTGTGCTGTCATGGGCTTCCAAGAGGATCACTGATTTCCATTAGCCAAAACCAGTGATCTATACACTTGAAATGCAGTTTCTCTGACAACTCAATTCATCTTTGACTCATGTAGTATCAAAGGGGGAGTACAGAGTATCACAAATCAAGTATTGTCAGTTCAGCAACACTCACCACACCTCTGCTTAAGGTGACAAGGGAAGGCTTAGGCTTTAGAGTGAAGGAGAAATTGAAGAGTGAGCTGGCTACAGAAATCTGCTCTTAAGCCTTGACAGATATAAACGTTAAAAAGCCAAAAGCCACTTTTTGGGAAAGTTGTTGTTTGGGTTTTTACTTCTTCAGCTAATCATTTCACAATCAATAGTTTTCTGTGTCCAGTTGCCTACAGAACATTAGTTCTAAAGGAAAATGGTGTCTGCTCTTGTAAGAGCATATTCCCCAAATAAGGGTACATAAGCAGAAATGAGTGATTATTAATGATCTGATATCAGAGTTTCTGAACAGCTTCCCAGCATCACTAACAAGACAGCTAGATTTGTACCCCAGCAATACCTAAAGTGTAATATTTTGCATTGTTTTGTGATAGCACCAAGTACCCTTACAGTAGTCACCAAACCAGTTGTGGAAACCCTTGGAAAGAGAAGTGTGTGTTTTTGTTCCAGTCCAATGGTTCCTGTGTTGTTCACACAAACAAAAGGAACTGAGTACAGTTCTGTGTTTATTATCTGGAAAACAAGTGGTGTCCTCTGTGCACAGCTGCTCTCACAATGCCATTTCCATAGGTGTCTTGTCTTTGTTTATAAGTTTAAGCAGAATTTATTGTTTCAGTGTGTCACTTATTCTCAGTTCTGGATGGTTAGCTTCTTGAGCCTGCTTAATAATTGGAAGTTCAGTTTTTTCCTTATATTTGTAACCAGTGTATTTAGAAGCTTAGATCATAAGAATTAGCTGTGGCAGTGATTGAATTGTGTTGCAAGGACACTTCACTTGGGTTCTGTTCCTGAGTGCTGCTATTACAAGTGAACTCACATAAGAGAAGCTGCTTTTTTTTTTCCTTTTTTTTTTTTCTTCCCTCCTGGGTTTTGTTTATAGTGTGATAATTTGCTTAAAGGGGTCTAGAACCCCATTGAGTTTGATGTCATATGTACTAGACTGAGTTCTCCAAAGATCATGCAGCCTAACTAGAAGATGTGACCATAGTGATGTTGGTCTGCCCTGTCACTGCAACCTTCTTGGACAAGTTGTCTTCAGCTGTGCAACTTGCTTTGGGATGTATGTAGGGAGTTTGGGTTTTATATGTGGTTTTGGGATTTGGGGTTTTTTGGGGATATTTTTGGTTGTTAAGGGAAGTCACTGTCAATCTCTGACAGTTCTATGTGGTTCATCTTGCTCAGGCTCAAGAAGCTAACTTGTTGCACTGTACTATATAACCTAAACCAAAATTTCTGCATCCCACCTAACCCATTCCTGCTAACAAGACCAGTGCTTGTAAATGCCATGTTTTGTTTTTATTCCTCACTCTACCATCTTTTTTTTTTTTTTTATTTTGTTTCTATCCATGTTCCAAACTAGTTTCTAAGCGACGCAAGGCTCATCTGAGACGCCTGGACCGGCGATGGACGCTGGGTGGGATAGTCAACAGGCAGCAGAGTCGAGGTGAATGAATAGGTTCCGATGGCACCAGCCCCTAAGGGTGCACCAAAAGCCATGCTGCAGCTTTGGCTGTTGTGAGCCAAGGTCTGCACCTTTGGCACTCTGGTAGAGAGAAGCTGAAGCTCATGTGTTGAGATGTGGATTTCATGTATGACAGCTGGAGGGTGTCTTGAAGCCAGGGTTAGGCACCCTAGGAGCTGGAGGCCAATAACCAAGGATAACTGCAGTCTAACTCCTCATGTTGCCTGGGGAACCTCACATCTGTTGTGTTTTAACTTTAGGCATATTCATACTAGATCTTTCCTACCTCAGTAAGGACAAGTGATACTTTCTGGGCTATTAAAATGAGAAGACTGCCAAAAAGCTATGGTCAGAGTTGTGTGCACTGGAATAGTGCTTGGTATGAAAAGATGAGAATCATTCCAGTTTCAGACCATGCTCTTCCTTGCAAGCAGTGCTTGGTACTAAAGATGGACTTCAGAACTTTAGGGAGCTTTTATTGTCAGTCCTAAATGTTTAAAATACCATCACTAGCTGCATGTATGGTGGGGTTGTTTTGAACTTTGTCTCTCTGACAGGGAGCATGGGGATCTGGGGCGGGGTGAGAGTAGGGAGGGCGAGGGGGCACAAAAATTCTGTTCTGAGGTCTTAGGAATCTTCCAAACCAAGCATTTCTCCGGTGTATGTGAATCATCTTTCCCAGAGTAAAAGTACTACTTCCTAACTGGTTCTTCTCGTCTTGCATGATTGTGCAGGTGTGGTATTTGATGCACTTTGTAAAGGAAGGAGGTGGGGGAAGCATCATTTGAACTTCTGTGTAACTTCCAGGCAACCCTACTTGGGATGGAACCAAATGTTAAGCACAAGAGAAGTTGAGGAAAAGGTACCTTTTCCTATAGAGGAGAGAATGCACTTCTAAAGAAGTAAATTTATCTTCTGGATTTGGTGGTTGTTCTACATGCAGACTCATGTCTATATAAAGCCCATACAACTTTTCAGTGACCTCTTACCTTTCTATCAAAGTATTAACTGAAAATACCAAAATAACAAAAGGAGTGTTCTTCCCACTGTGGCTTGACCCTGCAGCAACTAGGACTACCCTCAGAAGACAGTTTTCTCAGCCACCAAACACTCTTCAAAGCACCAAAAAACTCCCCCATAAGCCCACATAATGGCTTGTGAAAAAGAACTTATGCTTATTTTTGTACTGCAAGAGATCAGGAGTTACTTATTTTGTATTGTCAAATTCTGCCAGATAGTTCCTGGCAATTTAATGGGTAGAATTTCTGGCATTCAGTTTTCTGAACAAGTTGTCTAATAGTTTTTAAACAAATATATCCTTTCATATTCAGACAATATTGCAAACAAAGCTCCATAAAATATTAAGACTGCATGACCCATCCCTTAGCATAGTTGACTGGTAAGAGTCAAGATTCTGTATTGCACACCTAGGTTTTCCCACCAGCTGTGGTTCTCCAGATCTGTACCTCTGATCAGTGTCAGTGTCTTCCTTGGCAGACTGCCCCACCAGAGGCTCCCCATAGTCTCTTCCATCCCTGCCTTTTTCTTGCTCCATAACAGTTTCTTCCCTACTAGGCCCAAGAAATACTGTGATTTTGTGTGTGTTGCAGAACGTGCTTTATCTCAAATTAAATCTTGGCACTTGAACTTGGAGCAAGCTGCAGCCACCCATGCAAGGTTTGGGGTGCCCTCCATGCCTGAGGTGGTTCTGTAAGCTCTATCCAATGAGCTTCAGCACAGCTAGCCAAGCTAACTAAAAATAAGCTGTTTAGATAGCAGGATGACCATGAGCCAGCAATGTGCCCTTGTGGCCAAGAAGGCCAATGGCATCCTGGGGTGTATTAGAAGGGGGGTGACTAGTAGGTCAAGAGAGGTCCTCCTCTCCCTCTGCTCTGCCCTGGTGAGACCTCACCTGGAGTATTGCGTCCAGTTCTGGGCCCCTCAGTTCCAGAAGGACATACAACTCCTTGAGAGAGTCCACTGCAGGGCCACCAAGATCATGAAGGGCGTGGAACATCTTCCTTATGAGGACAGGCTGAGGGAACTGGGCCTCTTCAGCCTGGAGAAGAGTAGTCTGAGGGGTGACCTCATTAATTTTTATAAATATGTTAAGGGTGAGTGTCAGGAGCATGAATCCAGGCTCTTAGTGATGGCCAGTGATAGAACAAGGGAAAATGGTTCCAAACTGGAACATAGAAAGTTCCATGTGAATATAAGGAGAAACTTTTTCCCCTGTGAGGGTGACAGAGCCCTGGAACAGGCTGCCCAGAGAGGTTGTGGAGTCTCTTTCTCTGGAGACATTCAAGATCAATCTGGACACGTTCCTATGTGATCTACTCTAGATGATCCTGATTGGGCGGGGGGGTTGGACTGAGCGATCTTTCAAGATCTCTTCCAGCTCCTAATATTCAAAAAATGACATCTGAAATAGTGGACTAGGGAGCTCTTACAAGAGCAGGCTTATTGGAAGTAAAGAAAGCTATTTGAATGCTTGGGGACAAGTTGGAGACAGTGGCTTTGTCATCTGGCACAGCTGCAGCCTTTACAGACATCTATCCCTTCCAAACTGCAATTGTTGAAAGTATGAGTCCCTCTGGTTGTCCCGATTGCTGCTGTCTAACACATCGCAGTTTATGTGAGGTCAGGAGAGATTCTTTCTCCCTGCTTTTCCTCCACACCAGCCCAGAAGACTTCTAACAAGGCCAAATTTGGGTGGGTTTCCACAGAAATGACAGAACACATGAAGTGTACACATGTAACCCTTGCCAACCTTCAAGTCTCTGCTCCAAAGCACAGAAAAGCTAGAGCTGCTCAGATAGGAGCTTGTCCGAACTGTTTGATGCAGGGAAAACAGCTTCCCTTCCCCCACTTGGCCTCTTTCTTGGTAATAAATTCAATTAAACATTTTGGCTGAAATTCTTCCCACCCAGTGATACTCTGCTTGAGATAGTCCCTGCTGTTGGAAGAGTTAGCTCCGAGTTCACTGGAGTTTAAAAGCAAGCTGTAAAGGATGCTTCCCTTCTTGAGCACCACTAATAAGTGTTTTTTACCAACTAGATCTATGATAGAATCACTTAAAAGCCGGAATGGAAGGAATTAAGTGTTGTTTCTGAATGCCAGGATTTTCTAATTGATTTTCATATTAAAAATACTGGAAAAGCCTGAGTGCACAAAGGAAAAATGTTTGCTTCCCATTAGGCAGTCTGTAACTGGGGCCCAGGGGAGGGTTGGAAATGGGTGATGGGCTGGGGGGGAGGGAATTATCAGGGTAACCTGTGGCTTTATTTCTGCTCTTTCCACTTGAAGATGCTAAACATCTCTGAAATTCAGATGCTTGGGAGCAATGTTACTGGATCTGTGATTAAGAAAGATGAAAGACAAATTACTGAACATCATGGTAAAGCTCCTTTTTAAAAGCTGAAAAAAAATCTGCAAAGAGAACAGCTGTAGTTTGTTTTTACAAAGAGAAACATATGACATTTGGTGCTGAACTACTCTCTTTAAATGGTCCATGGTGTGCCCAGATCTCAGAGATTATATTGGTTTGTTTCTTACGTAGCTGCAGCTTGATTATTTATTTTTTTAAAGGTGAACTGTTTTTACATATGGTGCACTTTCTAAACTTTTGTCTATACGTACAAAATTCTAGTAATACAAACATGGATTGTGAGGAGAAGCCTGAACGTTTGTGCTTTTCCTCAGTCATGACACTTGTTAGGCCAGCTGGCTGCAGAGTTCATGTTCTTCTGTTCTGAGTAAAATGCTAATTCTATGCAGGCAGTGATTTGGAACTTCCCCTGAAAAAGGACTTATCGTTGTTTACGGATTAATTTCATGAGAAGTCATTTCTGCTGTTATAGTTTGATTGGGAAAACTTGGGGCTTATATACCTGTTTTATATGCCAGATTTTGACAGTTATTGCTGCTTTGGTATTGTGCTCAATGCTTTTAACTGGAGCTGTGACAGCAAAGTATTTTAAAGTTATTCATATCAACAGTGTGGTGACATATGGACTGAATTTCTGCCAAATGAGCCAATTATTAAGAGTAGCTGGTAGCACTGTAAATAAGCCCTTCAGTGAAGTTAGAGTTGACGTTAGAACTTGAAAACTATAGGTCTTCCTACTGCTTCTTTAACTTCTGGAGAGAGGAAGCTGGATGGGGAGAGATGAATGTGGCATAGAAGGAAGGCAGCCAAGTAACCCAGAGATCTTGATACTTGAAGTCCATCTTGAATTGGTCTTGATATTTGAAGCCCAGCTCCTAGCCTGGGTAGGTCATTCAGCAGCCAGTATTTAAGTTGTGAAGAGCCCTCCGTTAGTACGGGTAATCCAGCCTGGCTAGTGTGCTCATGCACTTTTACCTTTTCCAGCATCCCACCAAAGCTGCTTTGCCCTCTTCAGCAGCCCCTTCATTACCCGTGAAGACTTTTCCCTTTGTTTTCACTTTTTCCGTGCTTGTCCTTGATGTTGGTGAAATGTTTATCCCTCTCAGCAAAAGGTTGCTTTGCCCTGATAAATCAAACCAGCACAGAGCAGCTTCAGACTTAGTTTGTTCAATTTATTTATTTTTTCCCCCTTCTCTGTGCTCCAAGGAAAGTAGTAAATGTTTATTGCCCCTTCCTGGTTGAAGAAAGAGCATGTGCAGTACAGAACTGTTTAGAAGAAATGTCATTATTGTCCTTTTCTATCTGTTGGCATGTTTGGGTTTTTTTTTAAAAAAAAAAAAAGGGGAGGGAGGAGGCACAGGGAAGACTCACACTCGACACAGAGGAGACATGAAGGCCTAAGAGCTCCTGTCTGCAGATGAACACGCTTGATAACAGTGGAAAGTTATTTTCTCTGCTGAATATTTAGACAAGTAAAACAAAGCCCATGCTGAATTAATGCATTGCTTTTTGGAACAGCGAGACTTTTTCCAGAAGCAGGTCTGACAAAGGGGAGGTGGAGCGGAGGAGTGGGGGAGGGCCAGCGCAGACTGCTGACTGAGGGGAAAGTATTTTGAAAGAAAATTCTTGTGTGGTTTGGAAGATGTAGGGTCAGGGCTGTTACATTTTGCTGAGAAATCATTAATTGGCTAATTTCTAGCCCAATCTCCCCCCATCCCCACTCCTACCAACATATCAAACGAGGATGGGGTCATGGAAAGTTGGGGACATGTACACCAGCTGAATAAAAGAAATTACTCCCTTGGTTGGCTGCTGAAGTGCTGCAGATAGCTTCCACATTTATTTATGGAGACAGAAAAGAGCAAACTTATAAAATATAGGTGAAAGAGGTATGTAAAGCAGGGCACTCAGAACTTGGAAGTAGAAATGTATGTGCACTGGCCATTTGCCTGGGAGAGATGAGACTGATTAAGCAGGGCTGGAAAAGTGCATGGTATTTTAGCAGCTTAAAGGCAGGGTTCCTGTCCTAAATAGTTTACAGCCTAAACAAAGAGAATGAGATCTGTGCATCAAAGGAGCCTGGGCAAGTGGCAATTTGGCATGCATCTTATTACAACCAAAAGGTTTTTCACAGTGGAAAGTGATATTTATTTGGTATTTTTAAAAGCTTTTGGAGAAGGACTGAAACTAAGCTTGCTTGGCAAGGCAGGAAGTCAAGGTAGGTAAGGCTTATTTTAAGAAGGATTTGAAAGTTTCAGGTTATTTGATAGCACAGAGGAGGGAGCCTACTCAGGATGCTGAAATATCATAAGGAAGGCACGAGACTGAGTGGGAAATCTAAAGGCAGTAGGACATGTGAGAGTCTGTAATGGGAAGCAAGTCACAGCACACAGGCTTGAAAATTCAAGATGGGACAACTGAAATAGGTGTACACTTGGTAGGTGTCTGCCTAAAGTACTGGAGTGCTTATGTGCCAATAGCTTTGGGTAAGAGCAGTGTGCTGAAAGGCTGGAAAAGGGGCAGAGGAAGTGGGAAGGAGACAGCAAAGTAGTCAGGAGGTGGCTGTAGTGGCTGTGCAAAAGAGATTGAAGGGCCAGATCAAGGGTCTAGCAGTGAGGAGCAGCAGTGGTAGAGGATTTTTGAAGGTGTTGAGGAAAGGAACTGTTACCTTGGTGATAGACTAGGAGGAATCTGCAATAACCAGTGTCAGGGGAATTGGGAAGATTGAATAAGGAAGATTTGGAAAGCACTACTGAAGCTATATGTTACAACTAGAGCAGTAAAATCATAGGTCTGCTTTCCTTGACCTGACAGTAAGTATAAATCCAGACAGCCAGAGGAGGGACCAAGTTGCCTTCTCAAGACACCTCATAATTTTAATGTGTAGTATGCGTGTGCACAAGTGCATGTGTAAAATTTGAAATTCTGATTTGACAGATGGGATTGGAGTAACCTCACAAGCTCTCAAGTGTCTTGCTCTGTCAGACAATTAGGTACAGGTTCTTCAGGAATGGATGGAGTTTCATCTTAGCTATTCAGAGTTTTTTGTTTGGTTGTTGTGGTTTTTTTCCGTGTGTAAGAAGTATCCTAACAGGTCACCTGATATGGAAAATGCTATGCCCAATGACTAAAAAGTCTTTACTAGTAGACAGAAATACAGTAGGTAAAATTAAGGAAAAGCTATTTGGGTATATGTTGTTTAAAGGAAGTGTGATGGAATCGACATGTCTGCTAGCTCTTTAATTACAAGCTGTAATCATACAATAAAAAAAAGGATAAAACACAAAGCACTGTTGTCATGGTCTGCCATTACCAAAAAATAACTCATTGGCATTGTCCTCCTAGAATTTGACAAGTTAAATGTAGCATCCCTAGTTTTTCTGCGAATGGTATGTTGTATCGTAGCTATTGAACAGGCTTGGTAGGACAAAAGAAATATGTCAGTCCCCAATACATTGACTGCAAAATTGACCTTTTACTACTTGACAGGCATCACCAACATGCTTATGGGTTGTATTGTAATTCCTTAAGTCATATGATTTTAAGAAATTTATTACAAATTATATTTATGCAAAAAGTTGTGCTTAATTTGCATCTTAAAATTGATGGGGAAGACATGTGGGCAGTCTTAAATTATTCTAGTCTAGTTTTAGATCAATTTTCATATGGCTTGCCTTGTCTGTGCTTCTAGCAGTTGCAAAAGTAGGTCTCTTTCCTCAAAATGAAGAGAAGCTGCATTGAAGCTTAGTGCAAGGAAGAGTTTTGCACAGTTTGCGATGCCACTACCAAAGGAAGCACTTACCCAGTATCTTCCCTTCTGCTTATGTTCATGCACATCTGCAGTGAACCAAGTCAGGCTAAGGGTCATACTCATTCTTCCTTGGCCAGTTTGGCTTCAAGTCCATCTCATGAGAGTTACAATTTTTGGAAGGAGAAGTGGTGGATGCGATGCAGGATGAAGAAGAAAAAGGAAACAGCTGCTGCAGCACTAGGCACACATTCAAAACTGTTTTAAAAGCAACTTTTCAGGTTTAAAACCATTGCCGTTTGTGTGCAGGAAAGGCCTCAGCTTGGCAGAGCATGGTTATATTGCTGGAGGGACATAATGGTTGTGGTGTTGGTTTGTGTTTGGTTTTTTCACAGCCATGGAAGGGCATTATATGTCTGAGGCTTGTGAAGGAACAGCCCATAACTCTCAAATGCCACTGGTTGCTTGTGCCAGGTCTGTTGAAAATAGCATTGGCTGTGTTACATCTGTACAAATCATGTGCTGTACACAACTGTAATGTAGGACATAGTACAGCTCAGGTGCTTTGTCCTGTATGTACACACACCTCGCAGCTGGACTGCAACAGCTTCTGCTACACTTGATGGTGGGAAATCTCACAAGCTAGAAAAAGGGCTCTCTGGTTTTGGAGGCTGTTACAAGGACATGCTGTCCAGACTGTTTTCCTAATGATCCACCAGGATCTGTCTTTATATTTTGACCCAAGCCCGTATTGTCTCTCTTCAAGAGACTCTGTGTAGAACTAGAGTAAGAGAAAGCTGCTTTTCTTTGGGGAGAAGTAAAGGAAGGAGGAAGAAGGTTGGTAGGGAAGTGAGGCTTTGGAATAACTAAGGGACTGAGTGGCTGCCAGGGTGTCTGGGAGGGCTGGGCAGAAAGCACAGCTACAATTGGGTAGTAGGAGTTGCATAGTCCAAACAGCACAGACATACTTGTTGTGCATGTTTTAAATAGTGTCTATGCCCTGGGAGGGGGACGAGTGGCACATACTAATCCTTGTCTTCCAGGCTAAGTGAGTTTCAGTTGGATGATGCATGATGTGACAGACTTGTATCATAGCTCTTTGCCAAGCAGGCATTGCTTCCTCCTGCATGCCTTGTTCAGACTTACTAGTGTAGCTGAACTTCCAGTAGAGGTACCTCATTCAGCTTGGCAAGGACAAGCTTTGACCTGCAAGTTAGAAGGAAAGAACTATAAGTGAAGTTGTCGAATTGACCTGTTAACAGATCAGTGTGTCACATTAAGAACAGAGGTACATCTCTGCATTTTTCAGCAAATCTTGAAGAGGATTGGGGGACTTACTCCGTTATTTCCAAAGTGCAGCCTTTTAGCTGATGTATATGCTTTGCAGCATGTAGTAAAGTTTATTCTGCCCACTTGACCTCAATGGTGAAATTGATGTAATGGAAGCTGCAGCTGGGGAATATAAATTATAGCTTTGTTTGCTTTTTTTTTTCTGCTGGTAATTGTTATGTCAAAACCTAATGAAAGTTAAACACTCATATTCTCTGTAGATCTGGGCATACAACTTTGATGGTGGGCCTAAGATAGTTCACTGACATATGTTATACTGTTGCCTGTCATAGTATCTGAGCAAAACCAATGTATTTCACACTTTTCAGTGTAACTCAGAGCACTGTCTTTCTACTGGCTGATGTTCTGCTGATTCTCTCATGAAGCCATTTGTCTGCATTATATATCAGTCATGACGTGTCAAATATCTTCTCTTAAAGACTTTTAAACAGTAATCTGATATGTTGAATCCTCTTAGGTGATACATCCACTGAAAGCTCCACTGCTCCCTTTAGCAAATCGTGGTTTATACAAAACATCCACTGGCTAGAGAAAGTCTTTGAGAAGCAAAATAGAATTACCCTCTGGTTGCAAAGGGGCCCATATCTCCAGAATACTTTTTACGTTAAAACCTCGTGTATGTTTGTGGTATCCTCTGCGCCACTCAAAGAAACCAAATGGGTGTAATCTTGGAAATAGCTGTGATTTCTGCTGAAAGCACTTTGCAAGGGGAAACTGTAATGGTGGCTTCCTGGCTTTGATCTGTAGGTTTAAAAATAGAATTGCTAAACTAAAACGTTGTAGGACCCTCTTTTCTAAGTTAATTTTTAACACTGTTTTGGTTGTCCTGCTTCATGGAAGAACTTTGTTCTTTCTTCTCTTCCTACTTTCATGCAGTCTTTTCCCCCTCACTTCATTTAGGTAGGAATCAACCAAAGGTTCTCTTCTGAAAGAGTGGTAATCTTGAGCTGGAAGTCACAAAACTGAAGGTCTAAGCAACAGATGTGCTCATGCACAGGCTAAGACATTGGTAGCTCAAAAAAGCCCACCAGTGTCACCTGTGCATCCCAGTGTCACGGTAGTTAATGAGGCTTTATCTTCCTTAGCAATTCAGTGTTTTGGTTTCTTGGAGCTGGACAGTGCCTCTGGTCATTTGAAGCCACTGGTGATTGGTATTATGTGGTGTGTGGAGGCAGCAACACATAAAGCTGTACTCTCAATAGTGGGGATAGAATGCTGCTCAAGAGCAGTCGCTCTCCTCAGTAAATCTGATCAATGGTGACAAGCTCAGGAAAGAGGCTGAAGTTCTCACAGCTGAGGATGTGGCTTCTCCATGCAGCTGTCTGTTGCTGCATCAATGTATGACCTCAACAGCATGGTCAGTGGGAGGAGTTGGAGGATATCTCTGCTCTTTCTCCTTACCTTGAAACAGATTGGAAGGGAAGTCAAGGAGTCAGTGGCTGGGAGGAAGGTAGTAAATGAACCAGTGATGTGTGCCCACATGCATAGCTGCAGGCCCAGAAGTTGTATTTGCAGAAGTTGCTGGCTGTTGCAGTAGCTTGCATGTGATGTTGTCCTTTTCCCTGGCAAGACAGTCATCTATATTTGGAATGGAGAGACTGGGTTTGTGTGTGGGAGGAAAGGAGCTAATGTTTGGATGGTGATTATATCCTACTTTGCAAAGGCCCCTCATCCCAAACATTGATTTCCCTTGAATGATCAGGTTCATAAATGTGATTGGGATTGCTGGGTGCCTGCTGTCTCAGTTTCTCACACAGTTCTGCTGGAGTAGAAGTTTGAAAAGTTATGTTGAAATCCAGTAGTCAGTGCATCACTTGTGGCCTCCTAGACTCTCCTCTGCAGAGAGAGGGAGGTGACATCCCTGAAGGGTGAGACCACTGCCCAGTAGGAAGAGCTGAATAGCTGCAGCATGAACTTTGTATCTGGGCAGTGCTCTTCAGCATCTGACCTTGCCCTTGGCCCTTTCCTCTCAAGAGTGAGATCTAGCTGCCCAGACATCTTCTGCAGTTCAGTTCAGTGTTTGGGGCTCTGCATGCAGTGGAAACTGGGCACATAACTCCTTGAGCAGCAGTCACTTGAAACGGAGGAAAAATGAGTCTGCCTTTACTGCACAGAGCAGAAACCCAGCTAGGAAAATTATCCTGTGACTTCGAGGCTGGATTTCATTAGCCAGGTTTCATTCTCCAGGCTCCATCTTGTAGTAGAATATTTCTGTAGGGAAGGTGTCATATCCTGATGGTCCTAATTACAAACTAGCTGGAATTCTTTAGCAGTGATAAAACAGATAAAGCAGCCTTCCTAGTGGAGAGCAAGAGAGAGTATTTTACTCTTGGAGGCAAAGGTTTTGACAGGGTTTACCCCATCAGATTTGGAAGGATCTAAATGAAACTCATTGAGGGAAGCTGACTTGAGATGTAGCTTAGCTGAATCTTCTGCCATCAGATGTTTTGCCAACATTTTTTTCCCCTTTTCTGAGATATTATTTCTTACTTTGTCTCAGTAAGGTGTTTTGGGTTTGGTTTTTTTTCTTCTATCAAATTTTCCATGCTTTGCCCAGCAACAAAGCACAGTTGAGCCACAGAACCAGTGAGATGGTTGGGTCTGCTTCACTGTCTCCTGAAGAGCGTTTGCCTCCAACTGTTGCCACCTTTCTATAGCCCTTTTGTTTTGCAGAGATCAGGAGCTATGGACTCACCTATTTACAGCCCATCCCTGGGCGCTGACAACTCCGTATTTATTCCTGGTCATGCCTTGTTGTGCCTGCCAGCAGAAAGTGCTAGAAAGGCTGATTGGGGTGTGTGCTATTGCTTGCCTGCCCTGCCTTGGGTCCAGCTACAGAAACTCATGCTGTTACATGCACTGTAACAGGTTCAGGAGAGGGGTTTGGTAACACTGTCAGGATCTGCTGCTGCAGACCAAAGCTGGTAGTTTGTGTTTTCAATGACAGTTGTAATTATTTAAGCTAAGGGAGGAAAAGGCAGACCTTGAGTGTGGTGGAAATGCTGCAGTAAATGTCTCCTGGTGAGTGGAGGAAGATGCTGTGGAAGTGGGTGTTCTGCTGTGCTCACTGCCTTGCTCTCAGTAAGTCTGTTCACCCCTGCCCAGCTGGGAAGGGAATAGCTGCTGTGGATGATTAGGGATGCTAAGTTTTTTTGGCTCAAACACTATATTTGAAGTCTAGCCTGTGCTTTTCATGTATCTTAGTTCTGGCCTTCCTTTACCACTCCCACCCATGTATTTCTCTGGAGTGAGGTGTAGCAAAAGTTTTTTAGCAAAATGTTTGCAAAACACTTCGCAATCCATGAATTCAAGGTTCTGTGGGGTCTCCTGTCAAAAGCAAGCCTCATATTCTTTTGTCACTCTAGTACAGTTTCAACCTTGTTGCTGTAGTCCTGTGCTGCTCAAGGGGTGCCAAGGAGAGCAGCATGATGGTCCAGCCCCTCTGATTTGGGGAAAATCAGTCCCTCTCAGGATGCAGGGCTCGGGTTTCAGTAACAGAATGCTTCGTGCAGCCATGTGCATGTGCAAAAGAGCCAACTGGCTGGAGCTCCCGCGGTGACGCTTGGCTGATTTGGCAACAGGGTTCATTCTGTCAAGTTACAGTATGGGAGTTAAGTCCAGCTTCAAATCCTCTCCCCTACCCGCTGGAGGAACTTGGAGGGGGATGGGGAGAAGGGGGAGTGGGGGAGCCCTCGGGGGACTTTGTGTCATTATTGGCATGGAAACACTTTGTGATTATCAGCAGCAGGGTAGTGGTGAGGGGCTGATTATCTATCATGTCGTCAGCATAAATAATCAGTGGGCCCCTAAGCAGGGCTCCGCCTTTTTTAATGGCTCCACGTAATCACTGCATAGCAGTTTAAAAGCAAGCAGAACAGAAAAACAGCTGGAGTAATTCTGACCCTAACTGATGTTGCCTTTTCTCCCTTCACTAGAAGAGAAATATGTCACTATCCAGCCCTACGCCAGCCAGGGGAAGGATGAGATTGGGTTCGAAAAAGGGGTCACCGTGGAGGTCATCCAAAAGAACCTGGAAGGATGGTGGTACATAAGGTAAAGAAGCCATGCAGCCAGGTCGCTGCAGAACATTGTGACAATTGACTCTTCTGATCTGATCATTCACTTAACATTAGCATTTAAATAATTCTGTAGCTGGGCAAGGAAGCCCAAATTGTTCATGATGCTTCTTGAGGAATTGTAAACAAAAAGCTGAGACAATATAATGGTGATTGAAGTGACAGTGTCTGCAAAAGCTGTGGACCATTCCAGTGGGGAAATTCCTGAATGTGTAGATTTAGTTAATTTTTCTTCTTTCATGTTAAAAGTCCATATGTGACTTAAGATCTGTAAGACCTCACAGGGCTTTCTGGGCTGTGTAATTTTAATGTGTTTCCAGTATCAGAATTATTCTGCAATGCATTTAAATCTATTTATAGCAATGCTGAAAAGGCTAATTGTGGTCTCTTGAGCTGTTTGGGGCAGGTAATGCTATTTTCAGGGATGAGAGAGATCAGTTTGCTGGCTATATCACTTTTCCAAACTTACTGATGGTTTCAACTAATTTGCCTGATTTCTGCCTGTCTACATTAGATACTCCTAATGTAGAGGGACTGGATTCCAAGGGCAGGCAGAGAGAGTTATCATATCAAACTTCGATGTATTAGAAACATTTAGAGAGGAGACCTGTGACTTTAAGAATCCTCTTTTTAAAAAAAAAAAAAAGCTTAGGAGGAGAATTTAGGTTAGATATGTCACAGCTAATGACAATGTCATGATAAGAACTTAATGAGACCTTTCTCCTTCTATGTTCACAAAGCACTTCATGTTTTAGTGCTCTTTCATAAATCGTCTCTTTGATTTGTATCTATAAATCTGGCAGTACTGTAACATTTTCTTTGTCTTTAAACAAGCTGGGCTACAACAGGTAGCTTAAAGCCAGAGGTTTATCTCTCAAGCAGTGCAGAACATCTCATCTAGTCATCTTTTTCCGCCCAGCCTATAATTATAGTGATTATTTTGCTCCTTTCCAAGCCATAACTTGCTTTTGTTTTGAATTCTGCTTGATTTATCAGCTATGAATGAGGACTACGAAAATGTTGACTGAAGCAATGTGTCTTTTGTTGATGTTCCTTACTTAGAAAGCTGTTCAATTTTGGTTAGGGTTTGGAGGGTTTTTTCCTCCTATTTAACTTATAGAAGGAATAGGTTAATAAAGATAGCAGTGAAGACAGGAAGGCACTCTAGATAGGAGGAACTCAAAAATGCCTGGGTTTGGTCAGGTCACTTTTTTTTTCTCTCTTTTAATCATTCACAGAAGTGCAGTCCACAATTGCAGATAAAGGAATCAAGAGTACATAGGTTTTATGAGTGGAGAAACATTGCAAGACATCTTTTGTTTATTTTGGTGCTCCTTCTGGAATTCCCTTTTGATTCTCCTTTGCCGTGTTAGCAGTTCTGTAATTATCAGTTTCTTTGTTTTTCCTTTTCATTTTCCTCATTACAGTTCTTTGGGACAGCCCAAAAGACACGTTTCTCTGTGTAGCATTCTGGTGACAGTGAAATTTGCTGCAGTGGCTTAAGAGGTTCCTTTGTGGTGGCCTTCTGGAAGGATCATGGATACCCCAGCATGGTAGCTGGGGTATGGTAGCTGGAGAATGCAGCGTGCCCTTTGCTTCTTATAAGAGGCATTTTGAGTTGAGCAACCCGTCTTAATGAAAGGTGGTTTAAGTACTCACTGTATGTGTGTGACAAGTGTGTGTGGGGGGGTGTCAGCCATCATCCTCTCTGCTGCTCTGGAGCACTATGTTGGAGGATTGAATTGCTCTTAAAAACAGAGTTGGTTTTTTTCTTGTGGGCAACGCTTCCAGCAATGTTGATGTAGTGATCATTCCTACAAGCTTATCCTTTGTAGTCTGGGTAGCTGATCTCCAACTTCTTGTTCCGTTTATTAGATTTAAACTGCTGTGAGTGTTTTTAGGTGACACTCAGAAAGATTCCTCTTCTGCAGCAGTGCATGTTTCCGAGTATTGAGTGCCTTAAAAGGAGCAACTTCTTGCCCTGTAATGAGTGTGAGGGGGTGAGAGAGTGGGAAGAAACAGCACTTGAGTCCTGCTTCCTTGTCTGCTGGGCTGAGTAACAGAGACCAAACATACACATCAATGTGTAGAAATAAAAACAAATCCAGCAGCTTGCAAATGGAATCCACCTTAAATACGTTAGCATGTTCTACCTTAAATATGTAATTTCCCCAAATTCCTGGCCATGTGCTGATCCTCATTTCCTGTCCTTCTTTTTCTTCTTTTTTTTTTTTTTTTTTTCTTTTCTTTTTTTTTTTTTTTTTTTTTTTTTTTTCCTAGTTTGCTTCCCTCTGGAGTAATTCCAGTGCTCTGGAGCTGGAAAGCAGATGTGACTCGCAGTCAGACTCACAGAGGCACTTCAGACTTTTTTTTAGCATTCCTATCGTTTGAATCCATTTTTTCCTTCATGTAATATAAACAGGGAGGGCTTTGGAATTAGCAAGGGACCAAATCACTGCATTTAATCCTGCAGCCCTCCCAATTCAATGCTGTAGAAGCTACAGGCAATATTGGTGTCTTCCTTTATTTTGCCCTGCCTGCATTAGGACTTCTTAAAAAACAAAAATTAAAAAAAAAAAAATGAAATCACTGTGATTCTAGAAAAATGAAAGTCCCTGACCTGGGAACCTCCTTACTGTTCTGCTGAGTTCAGTGGATCTGTGTGCTTCCCATTCTGATCATAGCTGGTGTTACATCCATTATTTAGGTCTTGCTTTGTATCAGTTACTGTCACCTGGAGGTAATATTGCACTTCCGTGTGGATTGCAGGACAGCTAAATAGTAATATGCTAATTTAAAGCTTTTGTTATTTGCCAGTGTCTTTGTTTTGTGGTTCATTCTGAGCTGCAGCCCAAGTGTGTGTGTGGTAGCAATATTGAAATGAGGAGGAATCTCAAATGGGTTTGATTTGTCATCAATAGGTTGTGAATATTAATGAAGGAAGAATACTTGTGATTCAACTCTTAGATATGAAATGAAGGTCATTACTGGACTTCTCTGAGGCTGATTAGCAGCTGCCTTATTTTTTTCACCTATGTAAAATGGGGAGGTTAAGTAGCCTTCAAAAGTGATGTTTGAAAAAGGCTTTGAGATTGCCAAGTTTAAGAACTAAGGTGGAAAATGGAAGCCTATTTGACTTCAATAAGTTGCTTTTATTTGTGAAGTTTCACCAATAAACTGGCAGTTGCTGGCAGCTGCTGCTTAGCGTTAACTTCAGGTTGAATTTAGTAACTCACAGGAAGAAATAACCATCAACAGTCTCTCTACTGAGGGTATGTTGCTCAGAGTTATTAACTGTCCAGCTATTGCTGCTACTATTCATTGGGAGAAACTATGTGAGATCAGAGGTATCTGAAGCAGTGGGGTTATATGGTCTGATCCAAATACGTAGCGTTGGCAGGAGAACTAACGAGCCAATACAGAACCTGCCTGTGGCTGCCTTTCTGATCTAAAACATGTTAAGTCTCCCACAAACTAAGATGGATGTAAACTGTTTTTTTCTAAACTGATTTTGCACAATCAAGCTCTGTTGAAAGTAACCTTTGGAACTGAGTGCTCAGTGCGTTGACCAGTGTGGCTTTCTTAAAGATTAAAACCTTTACAGTTCCAGATCATACGAAGATATAAATGTCCTTTAAAAAAAACCCACTTGTCTAATGCAGAAGCAGCAGAAAGCATTGGTCATCGTAAAAGGAGATGAAGCCAAAAGGCATGAGGGCTTGAAAAATGCCACTGAGAGATGCCTTGCCCCAGTAGGGGACATAGCACATACTGAGGCTATTTTTCCTCCCCTCTTATTTTTGACTGGGTTTGAGGCTTATCAGAAAAGCTGCAAAGGGGACAGGATTGCATATGTTGGATGCTGTGTATCTGTTGCAAGTCAAATGAAGTCATTACCATTTTACTGCTACTTGTTAGTCTCCATGTGAGAAACAAAGTCCAGAGCTGATGGGATGCTTTCCTTTGGAAAAAACTTGTCACTAAACTCTGAGCAGGGAGAGTCTGTCTATATGACAGAAGGCAGGTATGTTTGGACAAGCAACATTTTGTGTCCTGGCTGACATAGATGGTAGGGAAGAAAAAGGCAAAATTTTGGTCAGAAAGGTTCTTGTGGTCACTGCTAGAAGTACAGGAGCTGTATTTGCTTTTGTACAGGAAGACTAATGAAGAAGTCTACGGAAACAAGCTTACACTGTCTGTTCTGCCCATAAAGTTCCTGTGCCACTCTCAAGTGTCTAGATGTGGTAAATGAGCCCATGTGCCTTGGTGCAGAAATCTTACTGCAAATCTCAGAATCCAGGTGTTGGCATGACAAAGTTACTCATCTGCCAGGAAACGATTTTCTGACATTCCTCCCCCACCTGCTCCTTCCTCTGCTCTCTAATGAGTCTCCATTTTCTTTAAAGAACCTTAGAGTCACACTAGTTTAACCTTTGTTTTTCTGCAGATTTCCTGAGCACCAGGATTTTTAATGGTGCCTTCTGTCCCACTCTACAGATTAAGTGCCTGCTTAGGGTACCTTGAGAGCTTGAGAGAAGTGTTACAGTGACTCACTCTGCAGTTAGGGTTTCATTAGGGAAAGCAGAGTTCATCCATGTGGTCCTCCCTGGAGTCTGATTGTAATCTGAAATCCCTGCTGAGGTGTTAGGAATAGCAGGAGTTAGAAAAACCATCTCCCCAGAAGCTCAGTTGTGGAAGAATGACTTCAGTTTGAAGTGTAGCATGAGCAGCTCAGACTGGAGCTCTGGGAGCCTGTACTGGATTCAGGTGTCTGTTCAGATTTTTCAGTTTATTCAGATAGCCCCTAGTTTGTTCAGGAAAATGAGTCTTCTTCAAAGCCATTTTTTTTTCTGTAGTCAAATTGTTCCTCAACCTGTAGTGCTAGAGGAAGCTGCATTGGTGTAAGCGTCCCATATTCTCCATAAGAGAAGCTGATGATGTGGGATTGGGAGTTATGGGAGGAAGAGTGGTGTTAATTACTACAATTGCAAGAGGGGAGTCTCGCACAAGGGCCTTATAAACTACAGATGTAGGGTCTCTGTACTGAGCTCTGTATGCTCTTACTTTAGTTCTTTTCCATTTTGAGTTGCCATTAGGAAGTATTAAAACTATTAAAATATTTTACTCACTAATTGCTTTTTTATCTTATGGGAAAATACTGAGTTTGCCTAGTACTGTCTAGATGTTGCATAAAATAAACTGGTTTTGCTATGTGAGTGACTGTATGTATCATCCAGAGAAACTCCCTCCTTAAGATAATAAGCATTTTTTAGCAGTAGTTCAGTTTATTGCTAGTTCATCTGACTGAAATGCCTAATCAATAGGTAATAAATGGGAGTAACAAAGGCTTATCTGAGAACTGCAAATTTTGTTTTATGTTATCATTCATCACTTTTGTCATAGCTGTTATACCTGAGATGCGAGAGAGCTGTTTGATGTGATGTTTCCTTTTGCATCTTCAGGTATCTAGGCAAAGAGGGCTGGGCTCCGGCTTCGTATCTGAAGAAGGCAAAAGATGATCTCCCATCTAGGAAAAAGAACTTAACTGGGCCAGTGGAAATCATTGGAAACATCATGGAAATCAGTAACCTGCTGAACAAGAAATCGTCCACTGATAAGGAAACTCAAGCAGAAAACGAGACTGCAGAAACCCATATCACCAAGAAAGAAATCAGTTTGCCTATCCTGTGCAATGACTCTAATGGCAATGCCATGATGACCCCTGACAAGCAGGCTTCCAAACTGGCCCAGGGATCCCCAGCCATAGCAAGGATAGCACCACAAAGAGCTCAAATAAGTAAGGCAGTACAGTAGTCTGGGTTTCTACTGGCTTGCATAGAGTTCTTGTTTTCTACCTTTCAGGGCTGGCATTGCCTGTCAGCTAAGGTCCCATGTGTCCAGGTCCTGTAACTGAGTCCACATGAGCAGATCTTTCCATTGTCTGTAGATCTGCCAGGATTCTAAGACTGGATTCATTACTAGTGATAACATTTAACTCTACTTTATACAAGTGTTGTCTGGTTCTTCTTTATCTTAGCATGCTTTTACTTTTTTTTTTCTTCCTCTTTTACACACCATCACATCATCTGCATGACTGGGGCTGGGGGGCACATTTTAGAGTATTCAAATCAAGGAGACCACCTATGTCAGCATTTGTTCTGCTGTTTTTCCTGGGGGTGAGCTGCTATGATATTTTTACTACCTCATCTGCAAAATGTAGATGCTGATACTAGTCTGTGTAAGGAATGGCAAGATATTATGATAGAGGACAGTGTGAGTGTTATTAATTTAATGGATTATTTTTACTGCTGGGGGAAAAATAGATATTAGGCCAATTCTTTGCTGGCCAATCTCCAATAGAATTGGTCAGTTCCAGCAGAAAATACAATCCACTACTTTCTGGCAATGATTTCCTCTTAAATTTGCTGGCTTAGTTGAGAAGAATAGCTAAGCTACCTTGGTATTTCTAATATACCCTCATAGTTTCCTATCTTGTTTCATAGAGATGCCTTAAATATTGTGAATACTGACTTCTAATATTCTCAAAGTGTGTAGCAGTGGAGAAGCTGCTGTAGAATGTATTTAGCAGTGCTTAAAAAGTAAGTTCTCCCCTATCCTTTCCCTGCCCAGGTTCTCCAAATCTAAGAACAAGGCCGCCCCCACGAAGAGAATCCAGTCTGGTTTGTATTGTTTTATGATATATGCAAGCAGTGTGTGCGGGTGCTTGAGACTTTCCACAGCTGTGAAAATTGTAGGGGATATCTGAGAGATGCTTTATTTCCATGGCTTATCATTTTATTGTTGAAGTATTGAGCAGACCTCTGGCCAGCCTAATGTTAATTGGGCATTTCTTTTTTTCAAAATGTTTCCCCAGCTGAGCAGGTATTGAAATGAAGAGAGAATTTCCTCAAGCTACTATGTTTTGTTCATGAGCATCAAAGCCAGTTTGGCTGACTCGGAAGGTTTAAAATTCCTTTGGATGTCTCATGCTAATGACTTGATGATAATTAGGCAATATGTAGTGTTTAATCTTTGCTGTACCCTTTGAGTAGTGTGTGACTTGTAATTTTTCTGTGTCGTCTGAGATGCCTCTTAACAAACTAGATGAGTACATATAAGCATTTTCTTCAATTTATTCCTCTTTGTGTCTCCTTCAATTAGACTTTGTTTTGGCAAGGCTACTATACTTAATCACGTGCTAAAAATAACAATGATAATGTATGTGAAAGCCTGAACATGTCTGCTGTTTCCAATTAATTTAATCCAAACCATCCTATTTTCTGAAGGCATTTTATTGTGCTGCACTTCTGCTGTATTTCAGCATTTATGGCGCAGAAACATCTATAACATTGTTAGACAGAGTTCCTAAGGTGCAGTGATGCATTCTCTATGAAATGCCACATGCTGTGTGTGATGAAACATGGGTTGTTAGTTACAGCAAGGATATCTTAGAAATGGGGGAGTGTGTGAATGAAGCACAGTATGCCATCTGCCTTTCTTCCATCAATGTCCTTGGATTGTTTTGTGTCTTTAGCAGTCCTGTGTTTGCCTGTGGCAGGTCTGACCTGTGTTCAAGAGATCCTGTCATAACATAATTATTTACCTTTAGAACCATAGGCAGTGAAGCACAGAATCTGTGAAGTTTCACCATCATCTGGTTGTTCTGTAGATGTCTGAAAAGCTTTTGATATGGAAATTCTTGAAAGAACTCTTACTCCATTTATCACCTTAAAAATAATTATAACAAGCTCTGGAATGTGATAGCTAAATGCAAAGGGACTTAGTGTTCAGAGGAGTCTGGTATGCTGCCAGTATGGCTGTAAATAGCAGTGTCCTGCTCCTCATGGAGCCTGTGCAATTCGCATGCAGGTCGTGTTGGTATTGAGTATTGGTTATAGGTCTCTGTTATTGGGAAGAACTGGAATCTTTTGACATTATAGTGAAGTCCTTCCTTTCTCCTTTCACTTTAGGTGAGCAAAACTCTCCATAGGAGTCTATGGTATTTTCCTTGTTTCTTGATGTAACAGATGCACATAATCTCATATCACTGACTACATTTCAGATTATTTAGAAACCCATCAGCAAACTAAGAGCAGTAATTCATTAGGAATACTTTTTAAGGTAGTATATTTGGTGATAGGCAGAAGCTGTTATGGGCCTGTTGCAATGCAATCTTCTGCAGTTGTGGGAAGCCATCCAGAACTGAATCTTCCTAGACAAAATCTCAGAGTAAATGGGCAGCTGTTACTGTGTCTGGAATGGCAGCTCATGTGCTTCATGGCCCATCAGTAAAATGTTTTACTGTTCAGGTAAAGATTATCACAGTTTTAATAGCTGGTGAAAGCAGCATGAACAATGAATATTTTGAAAGCCTTTTCTCTTGTGGCCCATCTCAATGGATTAACTGCCACTCTGGAGAACTGGGAGGTTATCACTAGGAAGTATCACAAGAAAAAGGAAGGGCTTTAGTTAATAAAGGCAAATAATTTTTGGACAGTTGTTCAGCCCACTGCTGCTTTGATTTAATTGAACAAAATTTCCTATTTTGCTGTAGGGTTTTCAGTTGCCCAAACCACCAGAGCCACCCTCTGTGGAAGTGGAATACTACACCATTGCAGAGTTCCAGTCGTGTATCTCTGATGGCATAAGCTTTCGTGGCGGACAGAAAGCAGAGGTGAGACTTAACAGGGCAGCTGGAAAATTGTAATATTGAAAAGGGAGGGAGTTGAAAGCAATCAGAAGATTTTCATCTAAGTAACATGTTCCTTGTCATCTCTTAGGTTATAGAAAAGAATTCTGGTGGCTGGTGGTACGTGCAGATTGGAGAGAAGGAAGGTTGGGCTCCAGCATCTTACATTGACAAGAGGAAGAAGCCAAATTTAAACAGAAGAACCAGTACTCTAACACGCCCAAAAGTTCCTCCCCCAGCACCTCCCAGTAAACCAAAAGACTCTGAAGAAGGAACAGCTCCTGGAATGGTTTCTTCAGGAGATACCCAGGACTCTCCCCACAAGCTCAAATATGAAGAACCTGAGTATGATGTGCCTGCCTTTGGCTTTGATTCAGAGTGTGAAGTGAGTGAAAGTCATCATGAAGAGGGCACTCCTGAAAAACGTCTGTTTCAGCCCCTCAAGCCCTCCCCTGTGCCATCACTTCAGAAAGCAAAATTCAAGGTAGGAGAGTCTTCAGAAGATGTTGCTCATGAAGAAGAGACCATCTATGAGAATGAGGGATTCAGGCGTTATGTGGAAGACGCTTTGTCCAATAAGGAATGTAGTGGAGACTCTGATTCTCAGAAAAGCTCCTCTCTCTCCTTGATCCGAAGGAATTCTCCATGTTCTAGCTCTCCTAAATCATCACTTGTGAAGCTCAAGACAGACAAAACCATCCAGCCCGATCTTGGAAAATGCCATTATTCCAGGAATGAGGAGACAAAACCAAGGTCAGCCTCAGATGTTGGTTTACGTAGTGTGCCAAGAACAGGCATGAAGAAAGAGCCTGTGCAGAGTCCTTCCATTCGAGCAAAACCCATTGTTAGGCCCAAACCCTTCCTCACCAAGGCAGATTCTCAAAGCCAAGAAAAGATGGATATTAGCACTTTAAGGCGTCAGCTGAGGCCAACTGGGCAACTCAGAGGTGGACTTAAAGGTTCAAGAAGTGAAGAGTCTGAGAGCCCCCCACACACAGCTTCTGACATCCAAGATGATCCTGTTAGGAGGAGCTCGGCTGATCTCATTACAGCGCCTTCCCATGGCATTTTCTGCTCTAGCCATCCAGCAAAAACTGAGCAAGAGAATGACTCCAGATGTTTCTATGTGACCACTGACTCATACCAAAAGGTACAGGATTCTGAAATTTGCTTCCCAGCAGGAGTAGAAGTGGAAGTGCTGGAAAAGCAAGCCAGTGGGTGGTGGTACCTGAAATACGGAGACATGGAAGGCTGGGCTCCTTCCCATTATTTGGCTCTTCCTGATAACCAGCGAGAAAACACATCAGCAGAGACTGATGCCTCATTTGCCAGGAACAGAAAAAATGAAAACAAGTCAAACAGTTTAGAGAAGATAGAGAAGAGGGTTCAGGCTTTGAACACCATCAACCAGAGCAAACGTGCAACGCCACCCATCCCAAGCAAACCTCCTGGTGGCTTTTCAAAAACATCATCAGGGCCAGTCAAAATGAGAAATGGTGTGAGGCAAATTGCTGTCCGGCCACAGTCAGTGTTTGTATCTCCACCACCAAAGGATAATAATCTGTCGTGCTCCTTGCGCAGAAACGAGTCTCTAACAACTACAGATCATCTTAGGACCGTCCGTCGGAATTCCTCCTTCAGCAATGCACGGTCACAGCCTGGTGACACAAAGGGAAAGCAGCTTGAGCGGTCAGGTACAGAGGGCTTGGAGACTACCTCCAACCTCCCCAGCCAGAGGAATGGGATCCCTATATCCACAGTCAGGCCAAAGCCCATTGAGAAATCCCAGTTCATCCACAACAATCTCAAGGACATCTATGTTTCCATTGCAGACTATGAAGGGGATGAGGAGACTGCAGGGTTTCAGGAAGGTGTCTGCATGGAGGTCCTTGAAAGGAACCCAAATGGCTGGTGGTACTGCCAGATCATGAATGGTGTGAAGCCGTTCAAAGGCTGGGTACCCTCAAATTACTTAGAGAAAAAGAACTAATATTGCAATATCTTTAACCTCCCTAATTTATACTGTTCCTGCTGTGTACATGTGGAAAAAACAATTGCTACACAAAAAGATCTTTCCCTGTGCTCCAGTTTGTACAGAGGGACAAAGGAGTCTATGCTGAGGACAGATCCGCCATGTTCTGGAGAGGTTTGTGGGGTTAACATGTTGTAAGCAGCTATGAGGAAAATGCAGCATAGTCAAATGCCTTTTTGTGAAGTTGTTAATAATCTTGTATGTGTAACAGGGTATGACATCCCATCTTTCCCATTATTGATAGGAAACCAAATGTGTGCCTTTTGTGAGAGAAATACACATGCATCTACTTGAGGAGTTTTGTGCCAAACTCTGTTTTACAATCTTGGCTCCCCTTCTCCTTATTCTTGTCTGTATGTGGAATACCCAAGAGTTCCGGATGCTTTTCCACAGCTTACAGTGAGAAGCAAATGGGAGTTTCTGAAACACAGAGGGACTTTAATCCTTTGGAGATGTTCACTTTTTTATTGTTCTCAACAGTTGGTTGGTCCAGAGTTGGAGCCTTTTCATTGTGGAGAGATTTGGTCTCAACTTCAGCTGTGTTTTCTTGTTACTGCTAACTCACTGGAAAAGGCAATCGGGTGGTGTCAGTTGGGGGCTTTTTGTTTCCTTTTGTTCTGTCTTGTTCTTTGAGTTGGTATTTCAGGTGTTCTAGGGCAGCAATGCCCACTGGTGCTTGTGAAAACAAACCTACAAACCCCATGTTTAAGCATGTTGATTACTTCATGGACTCTGTATTTGGGTCTGCGCCTGACTGCTGCCAGGCAATCCTGGTTGATTCTCTTCCCAGAATTGAGTTTCTCAACTTGTCACAATATCAAAATGTACAAAAGTCCCTTAAGAAGGCAAAGCTGTCAAATATGTTATTTCTGGTTTTGTGATCTGGTCCAAATCTAAGCATGCTGACTGCTGGCAGGGCCCACCAAGATATTAGAAATAGCCATAACTTTCTGCAACATCAGTGTTTACAATGGGGTGGGGTGGGAGGGGGAAGCCATCAAGCTTAGTCTGCACATCCTTAATTTGTATATTTTTGGGCAGTTATTATTCTGCATTTTGTTTTTGTCTTTTCTGTGCATTCTGGGTTTACTTTTTTGTCTTGTTTTACCAGGAGACTTAAAACTGAAGTAGGAGCCAAATACGTGTTTCTGTTCCCACTTGAATCCAAAAAGTACATTTGTACTGGAAAGTGTGCCTGGGCTTCTCAGGCTCAGAGATTTAACATCAAAGCAATTCGAATGCATCTAACCAGGAAGCTGCCTCTTCTAGATCCATTTCTGTTTGCCTTTCTTAAGCCATTTTTTGAAATGCAGCACACAGTGGAGGTGGTGTGGTGGGAAGTGGAAGAGGCATTCTTTGGAATAGGCTTGGAATATGGAGTTGCTTTTGAAGTAGCCAACTCCTGTACTGTAAATGTCCTTGGCTAGATCCCTACTGTACTTGAGGAAGTCATGGTTTTGGTTTGGTTTTTTTTTTTTTTAATGGCCTTGTTAATCACTCAAGATCTATATCTAGTTCCTTGAAATAATAGGCAGCGTTGTAAATCTGTTTTAAGGGGGAGGGAGCAGAACCTTTCACTACTGGCTTACACAAAATGATACATGCCCTTTTTTCCACTAGAAGTTCATACTGATTTGGTTTGGAAGGTAAAGGTTACAAAGACTTTAAATTAGCTGGGATCAAGGGGCTGAGTGAAATAGCACAGAATATTGTGTGTTACTGGGCATGTTTCTCTGTCAAAAAAAAATTACACAATTTGTACATTGTTCTTGTCTTTTTTTTTTCTTTTTGTGGTTTGGGGTTTTTTTTATTAATTTCCATGGTAATATTGGGAGAGTTGCCTATACTAACCTGACTGATTTGGTAACTGAAACAGCATCCAGGTGCCACAGCTGGCTACAAACAGCGCTGTGGTTCGAGCAGCTCTCTGCTTCCAGGTGGGGAAGAGTGTTTGGTTGGGATCCCTTTATAATGTGGTGACAGGAGAAGGTGTATCTGCACAACAGCTTGTATCACAGTGTGCCGGGTCCTCTTTGTACCTTAAGGTCTTGACATACATGTGTATATATTCAGTTAGCACATCTTACTGGATATGTCTCTGAGGCATCGTGGCCCTGTCTCTCATACTCCTCCCCATTTTTACTTGTACTAATATGGTAGCAGCCATTAAAGACTGCTGGAGCTGTTGTGAGATTATAATAGAAGTATTATATTCTTCTGCTGGACAGTATTAAATAGAGCAATACATAGAGTTATCTGCTAGATTGCAGTACTAATAGTAGTGACTTAGTGACTCGTATTAATGTTGTTATGATTTATTTTAACAATAATGATGCGGAAGTGGTTCATTATTTTGAATTAATGCACTTTAACAATAAAAGAAACCAAAATGGAAGCCAATGCAGAGAACCAAGTGCATTATTTAAAGGTGCAGTATATAATTATCACTTTCTTGAAGCACATATTTATTAAGAATTAAGTTATTTAAAATATTCTAAAGTTTTGTTTAAAAACATTCCCACTAGGTCATCTCTGGGGGGATGTAAAAGCACAGCTCCCAGATCTTCTGCATTGAGCCACTGAATACTCTGAGTATGGTGCACCATGACATGAGCCCCTATTCAGGGAGAGGAAAGCAGCACTCAAATGGGAGAGCCCAGACTACTATAAATTATCACACCTGCATCCAGCGAAGCCGAGCCTAGAGCACCTCTGAAATGCGGGAGCCCTTGCGGGGTTTGGGAGGTGAAGATGGTTTTGGCAGATGATTGTGGTGCCCGGCTGCTGTGTGCCTTGCTCTAGGCTGGTCCCCAGTGGATGCAGGCTTGCTATGAGGCTCAGGTTAGTGTGAGGACTTCAGAATCCACCTGTGGAACACAGGCCAGCTCTGTAACAGCTGTGGGACAGACACATGGCTCCCTTTCCACCTTGCTGGCTCACTTCTCCAGCTCTGGCTTTTGGAGGGAGGCAATTTCCCAAGCTCCCAGTGGTGCAGGGGATGACATGGAGCAAGGGTGCCTGCCATACTGTCAGGGTTTTCTGAAACAGCAGCCCAGTACCTGTGGCTTAGTTACTCCTTTATTACACTTCAGAGGCTTTGTGCCTGCCCCTGCCATCCAGACAGAGGCCAGAGCCTGCAGATGGGCTGCAAGGCCATTCCTGTGACCTCTCTCCACCCTCAGGCCCCACCTGTGCCAGCAAAAACAATGGGATGCAGATGTCCTACCTGATGCTAGAAAGCCCTGGCATGCAAGGCTTCACACCTGATGGGAAAGCTTCAGTTTGAGCTTTCCTTTATTTCGTGGCCGGTTTGACTGCTTGTGTTTAAAAAGGCACTTTGAAAGCCAATTCCCCCAATGCAATTTCTCCCCATCCCATCTTACCAGTCACAGCATCTCTCACTGATCTCTCTTGGGTATTTCAACTGAGATATAAGGAAAATAATTCTTTTCATCAGCGAGCAGCTAGTTTTGGTCAGCTCTACTGATACCTGAAATAGCAAGCCCTTTCCCCTGTTAGCTGTGAAACAGAGTGAAAGGCCTTAAGCTAAATCAGAAAGGCTGATTGCAGGGCAGGAAAACCTAGCAGGGCGCCTCAGAAGACAGTGTAGTGCTAGAAATATTTTAGCTCTCTTCTAAAATGTTAGTGTTGCCTTAAGCTTTATTTACTAAATTTGTCAAAACTGACACTGGATCAAAAACAATATTTAAATATAACATACACCTCAGTGAACACTCAATGCAGAAATCAATAGTACTGTTTGAATTTTTTTTTTTTCTGGTTTATTGTTGAACCAGATTAAGAGGAAGAGCTCTGCAGGGCTTTGGCAAAGCCGTTTGCAGCTGAAGGGAGCCCTCCTCTGGGGGATGAGGCGGCTGCTGACACCACGTTGCTCTCACCCGCTCTCGTGCTTTCCAAAAAGTCTTGAATTTGGACTAACAGAAAATCCAAACGCCAACGCCAGAGAACAAAATTTAAGAATGTGAAAAATGTGTCTTGCTGTATACTGCAACTTTAATAATAATGAGCACTTCTGAGTTCGTTATTGAGGTTTATATAATGCCTGAAAAAATTGCTGGTTTCCCTTGTCTTCCCTTTCAAAACACTTTCTCATAACAGCAGGAGTAATATGGTTTGGTTAGAAGCCCTTCCCCACGGGAGGCAATTTCTGTTAATTGTTTTTGTCCTGGTGCCTTGCAATGGGTGGGTGTAGCCATATGTTCCAGTTCTTTGCAAGGTAGACTTTTCAAGACACGAGAGCTGGGTGCATGTCAGGATACTGACCTGATATGTGGGAGTTTGGATGTGCGTGTACAATAATGGCAAATGGACAATAATGAAGGATTGAGATTGGCTCACAGTCAGACTCTGAAATATTGTATTTCACATCTGCACGGGTACAGCTAAATATGGGTTTGGCCCTTGTGGATCCACCCCTCACACACCTCCCCCCCAAAGACTCCCTCCATTCTGATGCTATAAAGTTTGACGAAGGCATTATATAATTGTTTTCATCACTTTCAGATCTTAAGGAATCGTATTTTATTGTAATATATATTCATTGCTTTCCTCAGTTAAAAAGAAAGTTACTGCTTTTATCTTGTATGAAAAACAAGGGAATTTGATAAAGCATCCATTATTTTCATATTACTAGTATTAACAGAATAGAACTAGTACTATTTAATTTTAGATCTTCATAGCTAGCTTGTTAATAACTCATATTTTCCTGTGTTGTATCCTACTAATTTTTTTCTATTTTTTCCCCAAATACTCTGCATTCTTGAGGAAAAAAGCAAATCCAATGAGTGGATAAGTGCAATATTCATAGAATAAACAGGCCCCTCATCCAGGACTTGGAGTGGAACGTGCAGTGTGAAATGTTTGCAATTCTCTATTCATGCACTCTTAGGGGAAGGGGAAATGCAGGGGAGGGGGCAGTTAGATGAAAACAGGACCTGTAGGTAGGGACTGATAGCTGGGCTGGTTTGGGGTGGGAATGACTGCTTTTTGTTTAAAAAGCATCACCTGTTACTCAAAAGTATAAGGGTTATGCAGCACGTTGCCAGGATTATGTATAGAATGTGCATAACATCCTTACCAATACAGGACTTCTGAGCTATGCTTGAAACACTCTGTCACCCATGCATGATAACTGTCTTCTGGGATGTCTCTGCTGGTTACATCCTCTGCTACGCTTCAGAATCGATGATCGCTTCCGAAGGCAAATGGTTTCTGCTGGTTTCGGTCCCAGGTTTTGATACTGTATTGTTACCTGTATTTATTGCAAGAGCAAGGGGAATATTTTTACAGGTCCTTATTTCTTTACTTTCCTTATTGTTAACTAAGAAGAAAATGGTCCCCAATTTATCTGGGTTAGTCTTCACCTGGAGAATTTCACAGCTGATTTGGGTATTGATTTCATATTTCTTGGCTTGCAAAGGCTGATCACTCAAAATAAAGTTGGGTGGAGACTTTGATCTTCAGAAGAGGTTTTGTCTTAAATTCTATTTGAATGAAAGGAAACCTGCCATCTGTTCAAAATAATGTGACTTTCCAGGTAGCGGGAAAATCTACCTTTGAAAAACTGGATTGTTTATGTAAGATGCAAGAGAAATGTGAAAGCCAGAGCAGCCATGGGAAGTACATCTCCTGTGGCTCTAGTTCATATCCCTGGAGAAGGGGTGTACCTCAGCTTTCTGCTTAATTTTTGTCCTGCTGTTCCTAACTTTGTCAAAAAGCCTTACTATTACTAGAGCCCTTTGCATTCAAACAAAAACTGAGTTATACAGCTGTACTAAAATAGTATCAGTTACATGATTTTGGAAAACCTCTAATATTTTACAAATTATTCTGGTTTTAAGGAGGCAACTTCGTTCATTCACATGCTCTTGTCTAAACTGGCAGCATGCCCACGAGCGTCAATAGAGTTACACTGACAGAAGACCTGCAGTAGTGCCTCGCAGGTGCTCAGCATGGACTGTTCTCAGCAGAGCAAGCACTGTGCCCTCTGTTCCTACACCTCCGAAGGGTGCACAGGACTGCTGAGCCATGGTGCTGCCATGCCATGATCCACTTTCCTGCAGGTCTTGCAGCTTTTTTTAAACCAACTGGAGCTTTGCTGCTATTTGCCGGTGGCTTCCTATAACCAGCGGCTCCTTCTCTGGCAAATACAGGTGCTCTTCAGCCATGTAACGAAGCATTGTGTGTAAATGCAGTGTTTGGTAGCTGCCAACAGTACCTACATGATGGCCTGAGAGCAAATATTTGTGTAAGTTAGTTGATTTTCATTTGCTTTTAGTTGCTTGATAGAAGCAGGGACCACAGTGCAGCGATGCATGGGGTCCCCATGCACATTCCCCATGCACATTGAACTGTTTGATGGCCTCTGCTAGCTCTGCCCAGTGCTTGTATTTCTCTGTCACTCCCTCTGTGCTGCTCAGTTGTCATGTCTGTTGTGTGTGTCTGTAACTTTCAATAAAGTACTGTATGTAGGGCTGGATCCAGAAGCCCCCACAGTCAGATGACTTTGGGTTGGGATGTAGGTTTCCATTGCTGCTTTTCCTCCTCCATCTTGGACCCAACTTGGAGCAAAGCACAGATGTCTGTAAAAAGCCACCCATAACTCCACTATGGGGTGTCAGCTTTCAGCTTTGTGGGGTGTGCATGCATTGCCAAGGGTGGAGTGGGGGGGATCTATTTTTTTTCTTGGGTGCCCTCACATCAGGGCTAGGGCTCCACAGCAATTCCTGGAGCAAAAGCCATGCCATGTGCGGATCTGACTGGTGTAGGCAGAACAAATTAGTTTTTCCCATTTTATAGTATCAGGGCTGGGCTGGTCCCATCAACAATGTTCTTCATTTGTTCTTGCATCAAGGTAGTATTGATTCTAGTTGGAGAGTGCAATTTTTTTGTTTTGTGTTTGTTTTTTAATAAATAAATTTGGTTTAAAGATTCACACTGGCGTTTTACAGACCTGTTCTTGTCAGCACAAGCCACTACTGTCCTGAGTTGAGACTCCTGTTTGTTACTGAATCAAAATAATGGGAATTAAATTGCTAATTTGGAAAGAAATGAGAAGTAACTATATTGGCAGGGGAAATAGATAAAATTTGTGGAAAAGGGTGTTTCAAAAAGGCCATAAAGTGTTGGGCCTAACACTGCAGATGGTTTCTCTGTATAGATGGTTTTAATACAACACTGCTCTGTGATAGGGTTTTTCATTTTTGAGAAGAGTTGATTTTCTGTGATATACTACAACAATCTGTATCCTGAAGCCGATACTCCACCAAAGGAAGCCAAACATGGGTCACGTGTTTGTTGTAGGTAGTTGAGGCAGTTTGTGTGCCTGGGTGTTTGATTACACTGAGGTTCAGCTGAGCGGGCAAGAGTGGCAGTTCCAGGTCTGCCTGCAGCAGCCCTCTGAAACAGGCCTGTGCTAGTGGTACTTCTGGGAAAACGTTGGGTCTGATGCTTGGGGTTATTTGGTTACAATGGTACCTGTCTGTCTTGGTCCCTGCTTGGTGGAGGATAAAAATGGGGGACAGAGAATAACTTGGCACTGTAGAATTTTTAAAGTATAACATCTAATATTAAAACAGAAAGTTCAGGCTACTCTAGATATGCCCCTTCAAAGCTATGTTTTAGTGACTCTCTAACTGATGTCTAAAATTTAAGACATGTGACAGCTTTCTCTGTGCAAACAGTTCTTATGTGGTTTGAGAGCTTGCTCTTGAACTGCTTCTGGGTCACCAGGGAAGTACTACTAAACAAACAAAACTCCATCACTTTTGGTGTTTAGAGTGGGGGGGGGCATCAAATTCTGTCCTGACTTTGGGTCCCCCTGAGCATTCAGATTTGGTTTCTGCACTCTAGAAGCAGGATAGGAGAGAATAGTGCAGTCACTGGAACTTAGCCTGTAACAATCACTAAACTGAAAGAAAAAAAAATTAAAAATTAAACTTTTAAAATTTGAAATATTTCAGTGAATAGCTGAAACTGTTTCCTGTCTTGGGTTTTTGTGGCAGAGAGTTATAATTGTTTCCAGTCTCTAGCAGAAATTTTCTGCAGCTTGCTGAAGAGGCTTGCTGAAAAGACTTGCTCATTTCTCAAACTGGAGTATTTGAAAAACAAAGGGCATGTAGCATTATAATGACTTTTTTGTACTGAGAATCCAAGCTGAGTGTTGCGGGGTCAATAGTGTACAGAGTAGGTGCACTTCTGCTGTCTGGCTAACTTCACATTACATCAGCACTGCTCCTTTATTGCAGATTTAATTGTAGACAGCAGTGCTCCTTACTCTGCTTGCCAGGTTTGGGGAGAATCAAGCAGATGAGCCCCGCTCGGTATCAAATTTCCTGTTGGGAGAAGTCTTGCCAGCACTCTGATTGCTGCTTAGGCTAAAGTTCAGATGCAGATAGCTCAAGGTAGGTGTTGAAAGCAGCCGAGCTGGATGTGTACATCTGTAGCTGTTTTCAAAGCTGTTAATTAGCCCAAATTGTCTCTGGAAGTGGTAGGTAATCAGTTATTGGAAGCCTAAACCTATTGTTGAATGAAGGCTGAAGTCTGAGAGTTTGTGCTCACCTGCATTAGCAGATGATGCCTGGACTGGAAATACCTATGGGTTTTGCTGTCCCAAATTTGTACTGAAAAAAAAAACCCAAAATAATAGGCTTGGTCTAAGTGAGGTTTTGCAGGGGGTTTCCTGGCTGGTTGATGTTCTTAATGCGACCTTGAATATTAGATGCTGTTGTCATTTCTGTGTTGGTGTAGCACTCTGTTTTCTAGTGGTTAGTTGGTGGGAATGTACCTGATGGGAGCTTGGGGGAGAGTATGTCGGTGATCAGAGATAGAGAAATGTGTGGCTGGTCTTTGTGTGCGTGGTCAAGTTGGTGACACTTTTTTTGGTTTTTTTTGTGTTTGTTTTCTTTTTAATGTGGGAACCATTCTTTCCTGCTTGGGAAAGGTCTAGAAGCTGGTGTGGTTTCTGTTAGAGTATATTTGAGAAGGAATAAGTGAGAGAGGTTTTTTTTTAGTTTTGTTTTTTTTTTTTAAGAGAGTTTATGGACAGGAGTCTGTTCAGTTTGTTTTGGGTTGCAAGCTAAGCTAAGAGAGGAATAAAATGAGTCTGGGAAAGCCCTTTTTTGTGGTAACAGCTTTAGAGCATATTTTCTTATAGCCTCTCATCCAGCTCCAGTGAAGGTAGTGGAGTGAGTATTTTTCATCGTGCAGATGTTAGAGGTCTTGGCCAAGTATTGATTCTTTCAGAGCTGACAAGTATTTTGACTTTCATGGCACCTCTCCCTGATGTGCCTATAGCAAATGTGAGCTAGAGACAGAAATACTAACTGCAGCCTCATGCATCATCCAATACTTACTTTATGAACTCGAGATGGTGACCAGTTAGATAAAACTGTTTGTACAGTGAACAGCTCCTGCAGGGGCCCAGATGTGCTTGGGTATCTGAGATTCTTCCATAGAAAAGGAAATTGTGTGCATGATGGAAAATTCTGCCTTTCTCAGTCATTGCAGTAAAATTGAAACCCAGAAAAATGACAGGATTTTTGCAATTAATGAGACTTTTTCCACTGATGGCTAGAGTCGTTGTTAATGAGAGGTCAGATGCCCCAGTCTGTCTGAACTGGCACAAAACAGAAGGCCAGTCCTCAAGTCTGCAAGTAAACGTGGCAGATTTGATAGATTAGAGCACTGGTTATCACACATGAATAACTTATCTACAGGCCAACATGAGAGGCATATTACCAGTTGGAAAAACTTCACTTTCCTTATTGCCAAAGGACCCTCAAACTTTAGCACAGATCATCTGGAGACCAGCGACAATTTAGTGGCTACATATGGTACAGTGGGCCTTGTTCTGTGACTGGGACAACAGAAGGACATTTCTGTCCCAGTGAGAAATGATCATAGCACCGTGTTTCCATTGCTCTGGGTCTGTCAGAGGTGGTGGGGAAAGAGTTGCTCCACAGCATCATCCCTCTAATCCAGACTTCATGGACTTGATGTCGGTGCCCTGCTTAGAACTGTTTTCGGTTCCCGTGGCTGTGTCACAGGCCGAGTGCAGTAAGTGGGCAGTTGAATATCAGAGATCAGGCTGTGTCTGATCATGTTGTGACATGGGTGACTGGGTGGGTCAGGGGCTTGCACGTACAGGACTGCCCTCTTCTCCGTGGCTGTTGCGTGCCATATCTGAGTGCTTGCTCGGAGAACTGTGTAAAGCAACTGAGGTTTTGGGGGTTTCCCTGAGGCAGGACATTCTGATGCAGTGAACATAAAAACAAATCCTTGCTTGGGGAATTTTAATCCTATCTGAGCCTATAAAGGTAAAGACTCTGCATGGGTTGTTCCATGGGAAGCGAGAAACACAGATTGTCTCAGGCAATTGTGCCTGTGATGATGCAGAGCAAAAACTTCAGATTGCTGTGCCTAAAAGTAGATCCTGGAATTTCTCTTTAGGCATTTATTGTAGCTGGTGGTATCTTGGAATCAAACAGCACTTAATAATGGTCAATCAATACTGCTCAAAAACTCCTGGAGGGAAAGACAAATTGAGGTTCTGGACATTTGCAGAGGGAGTTGCAATAAATATAAAAACACTGCCAGGTGCTTTATGAACTTTTTTTTTTTTTCCCCTAGAATTGTCTCTGATCCTTGTAGCTATATCCTGGCCCACACTACCGCTGAGGCACAGCACCTGGGTATAGACACCTTTCCTGTTCAGCCATGCCCAAAGTCAGAGCTCTGCCACAGCAAAGCAGGATCAGGCCCTTGGCGCAGTGTCTGCCGTGTCACACAGGGTGAGCTCAGCTCTGCCAGGTGCTTTGCATGGTGTTCGCTGGCAGTGTGCACTGCTGCACAGCAACGATGCTCTCCTCTCTGTGGACACAGGACCAGGGAGGTTGTGAGCAGTGGCCAGAGATTGAGGGTGTTTTCTCAGAGTTACTACAAGTTCTTGCAATGTGAACCTCTAATGTTTTCAAAGACTCAGGCAGAAAGGATTTACTAAACAGAGTGTACTTGTCATCTCCCAGTTCGTTGACTGCTTGGACCAAAGGCGGTGCTAAATCTGGTCTTTGTAGTATTTATATTTTGTTGGAAATTTTTTTAAGTGTTTGATAAAACATATTCAGTGCCCTTCTTACATGAGAAATTCAGTCCTGGCTTGGGACATGGCAAAATTCACTGGATCTTCAGGGTCTGGAACTGTTAACATTTGAGCAGGCTTGCAGTGTTCTGGGGGGAGGTGGGAAAAGGGTACTCTATCTTCAAATGCTTGCAGACTGTAAGGATTGACTTGTGATATGTTTGTTTGTTTGTATTTTGTTTACACTGCCTCTTATGCCCTAAGGAAAAATAAATTTTTGACATTTTTAATTGTGATAGCGTTGGTTTATTTTGTTTTCTGTTTTTTTCAGTACTGTTTTAATTCCACTGGCCCTGAGTATTTGTTGTATTGTGTGTTCTTGTCTCTTTTCTAATCCACAACTTTTTATGGACTGTTCACCTCTGCCCTCAAAAACCTTTTTGCCTGTGTTGAGCAAGGTCTTAAGGTTTAAAATACTCTGGTTTTGTTTTGCTTTGGTTTGTTTTTTGCAAGAGATGTGGCATTGGATCCAAAATAAGCAAAACATCCTTTTATGTGACTGGCCCTTTGGTTCTGTGATAGAAGGGTTGTGCTACGAGCTGGGATGAGCCCTTAACACCCCTGCGTGCAAGCTTGAACACAGGATAGTGAGGCCTGATCCTGCCAAGCTGCTGGGCAACTGCTGCCTCCTTTTACCTGGCTTTGAAGATTGGAGCCCTGGGATGTCTCAACAAGTAGAAGTTTGTTGCTGTGTGAAGTGGCAGACAGGTAAAACCGAAGCTTCTCCTAATGAATCTCTGTTCTTTATGTGGGACATCTCTGGGTTGCAGAGAGCAGTAGATTTGGGAAGATCATTGGGGAGTTGGTTGTAGTAGGGGATGTAAAAGTACAGGGAAAATGAGTTTGCTCTCTAGCACTTCCATCCCCAACTCACACATATGGAGTCCTTTATGAAGTGGTGACTGCTCTCTCATTATCTGTGTGCAGCTTGCAAATCTGCAGGTAAAAGAGGTCGTGCCTAGAGCCTGGTTTACACCTTGGAAAGCAGGACTGGAGGTTGGTGGGGCTGGCACTCCCCAATGCTTTGTTTCTGCAGCACAGAATGACTTTGCATGCATCCACTCCTCGTTTTAGCATGAGGCTATGCCTTCACTATGTGCTACGGTGCTTGGCAAACATCCTGCAAGAAACAAGTCTCACCTAGGCCCAGAGATGAGCCAGCTCTCATCAGAGGCTGGTGTTTGTTGACAGTGTCTGTGAGATGTTCCTCTGTTCCAGCACACAGGCAGGTGATGCACAAGGAGCTCCTCTGAAGTGTGCCAGGAGTTAGAGCTGGGGCAGCACACAGACCTGGGCATTTCAAGGCACAAACTGACTAGTGTGCCCGGGAGCTGTGCCCCCTCTTCCCCTGTGTGTAGGGACAGCCAGCTTAGGCCTGAAAGCCTCTTGCCAGACTGGTGTAATCGTCACATACAAAGCAACATATCCCATGTGGACGGAGCCCACTGGTAATCGCTCCCTTCAGTCCCCATTTTTCCCTGAGCTGACCTCAGACTAATTTTCAGCCGCCAGACCTGTGCTGCACTCAGACTAATTTTCTCTGGTCCTGCTTATGTGTATTTCTAATATTTGTGAAAAGGAGTAAAATCAACCAGGGAGAGGAGGGGAAGACTAAAAAACACCATCCCCACCCCAGGCCGTTAGAGGCTCTGTGCCTTGCCGGGTACGGAGCACCAGGTGGCGATGCTGGACCAGCTCTGCCGCTCCTGGAGCATCCTTCTTTCTCCACCTCCTCCTCGGTGCCCTGCATCACCCAGGGAGGTCCGTGGGCTCGGATCTTGGGGATGATGCAGTCTGAAGCAGTCAGAGGGCTGGAGGAGAAGAGCTTGGGTGTGACAGTGAAAGTGCAGCTCTGGTTTGGATTTGGTGAGCTAATGGTCAGGGCCTGGGGAGGGAGGGTAGGGCAAGGTGACTCCAGAGATGCTCAGCAGAAAGGGATGCAGCGCTGATGCCAGGGGAGGGGAGTGGATCCGAGTTTGGCCCGGAGCACTAGCACTCTGCTTGACTAGTAGGCAGCAGTGCTTGGGCTCAGCACCTCTGGCAAGGAGTGTGTGGCAGGTCACAGTGTCCCTAGTTTCCAGGGGCAGTCAGTGCTTTGCAGCTCTCCCTCTTGCTCCTGAGGGGACGAGGAGGCTTCCCATGACTGGGCTGTGGCAGAAAGGGCTTTCCAGACCCTCTAGATGTCCTCTGGTCTCTGGGGAAAAAAGGAGCTGGGCACAGGTCTTGGAGTGCAGCTCAGGCGTGTGCAGATTTGCCTTATCCCAACAGCCAAGAGCTGCTCAGGGTGGTGTTGGAAAAAGCTGGAGTGTGGAAGCAGCTTTGCTTTACCTTGCCTGCAGAGTTTCAGGCCACTGGGGAGCTGTTAAGAGTGGAATAGCATGAGGACACCTCTCCTGGGACATCTCTGTCCCTTGGCAGATGGAGCAGCCACATGGAGGGAGAAGATGCCTGTGTAAGTATCTCCTGTGACAGGAGAGAGCGATGCAGATAGACTCTCATCTGCTGAATAGCTGAACAAAAGAATGGGGCAGAAACCTCTCATGGCTGTGTTGTAGGTGTGCTCCCGAACAAACCCCTGCAGCAGGAGCTGGGAGCTACTGGATTTTGGGGGCGCTGGCATCACTCTGGAAAATCTGAATCCCTTTTGGGTCCTTCTGTCCCTTGCTACATGATTAGTCCTCAGTTTTACTTTTTGTGGCTTTATTCCATACGTATGCATGGTCCCCCATCAGAGGCCCAGCTGCCAATACCTTCCCGCTGCCCCCCTTCCTCAAGGACTGAAGGAAAGCCTGAGACCTCTCCACCCAGCTCCCCACAAGGAACAGGCCCTTACACCACCATTGCTCTTACCTCTCACCATGGCACTGCTGTCATTTGCCATGATGTAGAAATGGTAAATACTCATTTGGTCATGCTGCTGCAGGATACCTAAATCAACTTTATTCACAATCACAGTTATCCAATTTTTCACAATGAGTTATTCTTCTCTTTAAACAGAACACAAAACATCTTAAAGTAAAGCAATGAAATGCAAATGACACAAGAACACGGAGGTACCTGGGAACCTACACCAGTCAAATGAAACAAAAGATTAGGATTGTTGTTTCTGTTACTGCTTTTGCTGTTGGTTTTGTTTGTGGGATTTGTTTTCTTTTTCTCCCTGGAGGGAGCCTTGCTCTCCTCTGCTCACAACCAGAGGCCAGCTGATGCTGGGAGCAGGACTAGGACTTAACCCCAATTTTTAAGCTTAAATGCTGGGGGATGCTTTCAGCTTCTTCTAACTCCTAGAATTTGGTCCACAGTAAAACAAACACAGTTATATATTAAAACACTCTGTATTTAAAAGATGAAAAGGGAATTTACACCACTGCACTGGTACCCATGGATGGAATTTCCTGAAAAATAAAATGTACCCCTTGGCTTGCCCTGCATGGAGGGGAACCAGTCCCATGGGCATTGCGAAGGCTCGGGAGGCTGCTTATTGCACGTTTCCCCACATCCACTTTATCACCACCCCCTTCCTACCCCTTAGGTTCCTTCTCTCCCGAAGTCATCACCCTGTGTCTGCTGGCCACAGCTCTGTCCTGGGGCAAGCTGGAGGCTGGCTGCATGCCTGTGCCCTGGCCGTGCTCCTGGCATGGCTGCTGCAACCCAAACTTGTGCCAACCCGGTCTCTTCCCACCCTTCTGTGAGGGGTTCCAGGAGCCGTGGGGCCTGGGGGCTTTTGACTGACACTCCAGCCTGGAGTGTAGGGCAGGGTCAGGGCTGTGCGTGAGAGGTGTGCAACGAAATAACGTAAATCCCTGTAACCAGAATATCAGCATTCAAGTTAGTACTGCCCACCAGGGTGGGCTGGGGGAGCTGCAGACCCCCGTGGTAGGCTGCAGTAATGGTGTTGCCTTTAGAGGAAAGCTCTACACTGCACTCTCCAGCTAGTAGCTGCTTTTACTTCTTCAAGAGGAAGGGGTGAGGATGTCATCCAGGCACTCTGGGGAGCAGTCTCTACAAATGTTCCTCCACCAACCAGCTGCCTAGGGTGGGCACGATGCCTCCCTGCAGTAAGCAGCCATGTATATTAAATGCTTTTATTTCTATGCCATGCTGCCCCCCATCCTATCAATGGCCATCTGCTGAGGTGCCAGAAAAGGCTTGGCAGGAACAATGTAACTCCAGGGCTTGCCTGGCTTGGCAGGCAACATGGCAAAGTGAACACTGCTGTACCCCAGCCTTGATCATCCCCTGGGGCCCAGATGCCATCTCTTCCTCCCACGCTGTCCTGGAAGGCAGCAGGCTGGGGCTGGAGGGGAGACAGGCAACTCCTGCTGCTGCAGAGCCACCCACCCTGAGGCCAAGGGCTGGAAGCCATGCTAGTGGCCATCGTGGAGTGGCACTTGTCACAGCAACTGTGGGGGCACCGCACCCTCCATGGGGACAGTGGCGTTCCCAACTGAGGCAAGATGGAAGGATGGGGATTTAGTTAAATAAACCCAAGCAAATACAACCCCCCAAGCAATTTTTCTTTTCTGTTCTTTCCTCTCTTCCCACCATGTACGGACAGCCATGTCCTGCTGGTGGGCTGGCTGTGAAGGGCTTTGTCCCACCTGGCTGGTTTTGTCTTAAAGCACAGTGATAAAGTTACCAGTAAATGAAACCCTCAGACATGTGGGTTTATACATTCTTCCCCAGGGCGGTGGGGGGCGGGGTTTGTTTTCTTCTTTTATTTTCTCCATCACAAGTGCTGTCTGGATGGTAGAGGGAGGAAAGGCAAGGGAGACAAAGGGGGCCGAGATGCTGCTGAATCCCTCATGCTGCGTGGAGACCATTCAGGACAAGCCACAGCAAATCACTGGTGGTGGGGTTTGAGAGCCTCTCACTCATCATGCAACAGGGCAGTGACAGGAGGTGGCTCGATGCTGCTGGGAGGGAGCAAGGCTAGTGCTGGCTGCCAAAACCACCACAAATATATCTGCCAAAGAACAGTGAGGGAGCAGCTCTCGAGGAGCTGCCTGGGGGCTGCTCTTCTGCCTGTGGGCACGGGGTGGGTTTGCTTCACAAATCCTGTGTCCTTGTCTGCACTGGCCCCAGCCTTTCCATGGTGAATGTGCTCATTGCATCTCACACTGGTCGACTGTCTCGCTCCGTCCTTTCTCAAGGGGCTTCCTCCAGTTGGGTTGGTTGGTTGGTTGTACGCAGAAATGTGTTGCTTGTTATTCTTCTGCTCTTAAGCTGTCCTATGCATACGGTAGGTCTCTGGAAGGAGATGTGTAGCACTGCACTTTTTATCATCTGCTGTCTCTGCTAAACACTGGAGACTTCCCTCTGTTGTTTATGGTGTAGAAAAGGGATGATTGCACCAGTTTTTCTATTGAGATAAAGTTTAAAATTCCACAAGGAGAGTAATCCATCACAACTCTCCTGACACACTGGAGTTCAGCCCCAGGGCTTGTTTGGAGGATAGAAGAGCAGCATCTAAGCTTGTCTCATCTGTTGTCCATGGAAAAGGGGAGCGGAGTGGTGGTGGTGGGTGGTGTTTTTTGATCTCATGGATGATGAATAGAGCCCAAGACCTGTGTTGTTTCAAAGCCTCCTCCTCACCTGCCCAGTCCCCACCACAGCGGCTGCTGCTGCTCTAAGTGCTGCGGTATGTTTTGATGATATCTTTGATGGCCCGTCTGCAAATGGGGCAGCAAGCATTGGCCATCTTCTTGAGCTTCAGCCCACATGAATAACAGAGACACATGTGTCCACAGGAGTAAATGACCGTGTCTACCATGTTCTCGTAGCAGATGGTGCATTCATCTCCCCAGGGCCCTGAGACGGATGGGGAGATGGGTGACTCGGGCAAACTGATGGGAGAGTTGGGAGCTGTGCCTGAAACACAAAGAACAGGGTCACTCATATTGCTTAAAAGGCTTCTTGACAGCCCAAGTAATGTATTCCCTGAAGCCACCTACAGAGGGAGAAACCATGCCCTAGCAGAAATGGCTGCTCTAGGGCCAGGGACCCGTCTTGTGACCTACTGTCCCACTCGCTCAGCTCTGGTTCACATGCCAAGGCTCAGGGCAACAGAAAGGCAACACCTGCTAGGATCTGCTGCCCATGTAGAGCAGACCAAGGGACAGCTGTTCCCACACAGTGGGAACAAAGAGCAGTTTCACGTTTTCAAACCGCTGTCTAAACATTAGCAAAGGAAGAAACCTGAGGGGGAGCAGATCAAGCTTTGAAAAAGGAGAGGCCAGGTGACACACGGTGGCAGCAGCTCCCAAGACAAGCAGTGCTTCAACTCCAGGGCCAATCCAGGACTGTGGGGCCACAATGCCTTGATAGAAATCACACTGTGTGATTCCTTCAGAACAAGGGTGGGGTGATACCCACATGGACCACATCTCACTCACAGCAGGTCATTGCTTTAAGAGCTATGACAGGCTACAGTAACTGTAGAATCACAGACTCATTTAGGTTGGAAAAGACCTTTAGGATTACCAAGTCCAACCATTAACATAGCACTACCAAGTCCCCCGCTTAAACCACATCTACACAACATGCTCACAGCACACCCATAATAAGGCCTCACCAGTGAAGCCAGATGAAGTAGCAAGACAATGAAAAAATGTCTATTATTTTCCCCAAGACCCATTAAAGATCTGAATGTGTGCTGTCACCAGTTATTAGACTTCTGACTGGTAGGTACTGTCAGCAAAAAACACTCCTGGTTTGGACAACAGTGGCAAGGGTCTGTTAAGGTATATGTCCCACCAACAATGCCTTAGGATAATGCAGGTGCCTGGGGGTTTGAAAATGCTGCAGAATCATCTACCATTTTCTCTGGCATGTACATTTATCTAAGTCTTGCTGAAATTCATCAGCATATTAGAAATATCAGTACTGGCTTTTTCTGAAGAGGATACTGAAGGCATGTGGAGAGGGAAGGGGGGCTGTAGGCATGCCCGTAGCTCCAGTCTAAGCTAGCATGCAACATGTCACTGCCACACAGCTCTCCAGATGCGTCATGGGGCCACGCGCATGACAAATCCGCTGCTGCCTCCCTTGGGACCTCTCATGATGAAAAGGGTTGGAGAAATATTGCTGTCTAGGCATTTAAGCAGCTTCCACGTAAACCAGACTGAAAATAGCCTTTGCAGAGGCTCTCCCTTCCTCCCTGGAGGAGCTGACAGGAGACTCTGCTGATCACTGTGGTTTTAGAGTCTTCTGGGAGACAAGTGTGAGACAATGAAGGGAGGCAGTGCAGGAGGGGACAGGGAGCAAAGGAAAGGCAGCGGGGGATCCAACCCACCACACTTACCACTGATGGAGTTGCAGAGGGGGCCAGAGCCACAAGTAGACAGTATGGGGTCGGAGACACCGCTGCAGAGGACGGTGGGGGAGTTGGGTGTTGATGCAGGCGAGCTTGGTGTGGACAGCCCCAGCCGCTCGGCTAATATGGTGGAACCTGCACCATGAGAAAAGAATCCAACAGTTACTTTTTAAAATTGGCACTGACAGGGCACTGGGGATATGGGGGTGTGTGTGTGGGTGTGGGTGTGTGCATGCAGCTCTCAGGACTTGTCTGGATTTGTGTCTTATCAGCATAAAATCTAGGGAAGAGGTGGGGGTGTGTGGGGTGGTGGTGGAGGGGAATAAATTTGCCTTTTGAAACACTATCAATCAGCTTGGCCCTGAAAAGACTTTGAGCTCCCAGAGCCCCTGAAATTTGCCAGAACTCCTTTAGCCATCACAACCCTTTGTTTCTGCCCCTAAATATATCTCAAGCCTTAAGAGTGTTGCTTCCCTGGGCTCCGTGCTCCCCTGTGCCCTCAGGCAGCAGAGGGAGGGCACAATTTGCGGCAGCGTGGCTGGGTTCCAGCGCCAGAGCAGACTACCTTGGCAAAGCACCCTTTGCTAACCCAGCACAAAAACCACATCTTCCAGGCTCTGACAAATTCGCACAATGTCCCTCAAGCACATCCCAAACATGAGGGTTTGGCAACCAGGGGAACAGCTCTGCTTGCTGCGCTGCCTCTCTGGTAGGGTGGCTTCTGTCAGAGGCAGGGATGTCACCAACGCACATTTGGCTTTGGGATGAACAAGAACACCTCTCTGCCACTCAGGAACATTTTTCTCCACTCCCTACATGTCCTGATGTGATGGATCAAGATTGCAGAGCTTCTTTCAAGTCCTTCCTAGGTGTCCCCAGCTCCACTACCTCCAGCTCATGCTGCTTACCACCACGTGTGTTAGCATGCTGCCTTGCCAGAAAAGCCAGCTCTGGCCCAGAACCTGCTGGGCACCTCCCCTCCATCTCAGCCTCTTTCTTCTGCTGTTAAAATAACAAGAATATTAAAGCCCCTTTCAGAAGGGGAAAAAATAATAGGAACACCTAAAACTCTAGTCACTGCACAGGTTTCACAAAGGAATTTCATTGTCAACCTGGCCTTCAATAGGACAGTGCTGAGACAGCAGCATACACGTGCATGAACAAGGTACGGTGGATTGGTGGTGAGAACTAGTTTGTGTACGGGTTTAAAGTTAAGGTTTCTAGATCCCCAGCTGAGAAGACAGCAGGGTAACTCCAAATCAGAACTAAAATGCAAAGACTTCTTCATGTTACCATATAAGGAGTCAAGAGATGCAGAGGGTTTGGATCTGCAATGTCCTCAATGAGTCGGAGCTACTCTCCAGAGAAAAAGCAGCAGTAGGAGGCCAGGAACACCCCATGTGCCAGGAAGGTCCCTCAGCTCCTGGCTGCAGGGAGGCTATGAGCCACTGAGGCCCAAGCCTGGGACACAGGGACTCCATGTGCCAGCTGTAGGTTGTGCAAAAACGCAAAATCACAGCTAATGCCAGATTCTCCTGCCTGTTTTAGCAGAACAAGACAGAGCAGTTTAAGTGTAGCACAGGGACGGAGAGGAGGTGGTGGAGGGGATCATGTCTGGGTTGAAATCTGTTCTGAGGACTGCATAAGGGATAATAAGCAATTCCAGTTTGGCCTCCAGTCCCTCAGCTTTGCCCCCTCTTCAAATGAGGAGCACTTTGCTCACAGGTAAAATCTGAAGTCTGGTTATCCTCTGTAACAGGCTTTGGGGCTCTCACACTTGAGGTGCTGCAGAGGCACCTCCTTGATCACACAGGCAGGAGCTGAGCCTGGAGTTTCACTCAACAAATACTTAAATGATGCGGTCTGTAATGACAGCCACTGGACACGGCCCTTCCCCTCCAGCCTGACAGATGACCGCAGCAGAAACCTTGCCCTGTGGGTAACACAGGCTGTAAACGGGCCCAGCAGGGACACAGATCTCAGCTGCTCACTGCACACAGAGCAAACACCAACCTGGAGCAACTGGACAAGTTTTTCCAGCCTTCCCTCTCCTCCCTGCAGCCTGGAGACATTTCTTTCAGCTGACACTGTTGCATTTCTAACATCAACCTGGTCATTTCATCAAAAGCAAAATAAAGACAATTAAGAACATTATTTTTTTCTGGGCTAATAGGATAACTAGGAGGTGCCCCAAGTGTCACATAGTATGAACTGCTGAAGCACACAAACAGCCTTTCCCCAGTGCAAGGAGAGCTTGTCAGTGCAAAAACCATAATCCACTGGTGGTGGCCGATCTGAGTCCCCTACCCAAGGTCCAAGGGCCAGCACACACCTTCCCAATTCTTTCTCTGAACACAAGGCACAGCTCTTGACTTTTCTCCAACATAAACAGAGAGAGAGCTTTGTTTACAACCATCTGAGTTCCCTACCAGAGAAGCCACACTTCTCCCTTGGTGACAGAACAATCAATGTAAGACACGTTACTCGGGCTGTTAGCATATTGCTGGATGGTGTGCAGACACCATGACAAGGAGCACAGAATGAGCTCATGTGCAGGGTGGAACGAGTGTGGCCAGCTTGGCTTAACTCAAACCAGATACATGTGCTCAAGGCCAAGCGTGCTTGTTGTGTGCACAGTGCTCCACCAAGAGCTAGCTTTCAAACTGTGATTTTAAAACATTCAATAATTCTAAATAAATTAAGTAATGAAATGATTTAGAAACATTCTTTCCCTCTGTAAAGCCCCCAGATAAACTATCTCTGCTGCTAACTTTCTCAGGCTTGATCTCAAACACACTGGAATCACCTTTAAATGTATTTTGAATAAATTCCATTTGCTGTTTAATCTTTGCACAGTCCAATTATTAGAAAATCCAGTGCAGATGGACTCTTTCTATGTACTTCTGTCATCACTCTTGGAGAGGTGCAAATGAACAAACTTCTCTGTCCACCCACAAAAGGAAAGAGAGCATTATACTTGGAGTAGAAGAGGGTATTGCCATGAAATGTACAGATGACAACTTGCCAGCAAAGGCTTTGCTAAAGGTTTGGAGTTCAAAATGGTTTTGCCAAGCTGCAAATAAGATTGGGTACTCAATATGATCAAATGCAAAACGCAGCCCTTAAGCAGAGGTGATCAGCTACTGAAACACAGGACAGGGAATTAGTGCATTCAATCACCAATACAGCTGTTCTGCAGAAAAAGACCTCGGGATTGCTGTAGGTCACCAGATGATCATAAAGCAACAAAGCTGTCCTGTTAGGAAAAGGTTGCACCAATTCAGGATCAAATGAAACTGGTCAAGGACTTGAGCAAGAGCCAGAAGTGTTGTGATATCTCTATCCCTGGTAATACTCAAAACTTGACTGGATGTGATCGCATGCTAACATTTAAGTTAGCCCTGCTTTGAGCGGCAGGTTGGATTAGATGATTCCCAGGGGCCCCTTACAACCTAAAATGTTGTATGATTCTGTGATTTTAATATGGCAACATTTTTCACAGGCTGCTAAAAGGAGAGATGAAACATTGTGTTATTAATGAAAGTTCTGGATAAAACAAGAAATCACGGGGTTAAGACTCCAAAGGCATTCAAGTTAGACATTATGTAGAGTGAATCACTGTAAAGCAATCAGACTTCCTACAGAGAATATGACATCTCTATGATCAGCACCCTTCAAGAACAGGAAGGTGAAGCAGGTAGTCTCTTGTGATCCCATCCAGCATTTATGATTTTTATGGGCGTAGTTATCTGTGTTCATAATTGTCCTTTTATAGAACGCCCGGTGACCAAGACAGCTGCTATGGTCCTCAGAGATGCTTTTGGCTCTCTATGGTGAATGAACAATGTGCCTTCCCAGAACATTGCAGGCCACTCTCAGGGGACATATCTTGAGGCTGTCCCAACTTCTAAGCATACATGTGTTTGCTCATCTCAACAGCAGATGTCTGGGGAGAGCTGTGCTCCTGAAGCAGTTACATTGGTAAGAAGGCCAGATGCAATGACAATACTGACTAAAAATACAGAAAATGTTAATTTAACTCTTCCCTTCATTTATAAAAATATTATTTCTACATTTCTTTCTCACAACGAATTGATTATGTTGAGCTTCTTATTACTGGGTCGGCCCCAGAGAGACAATTAGAAAACAACCACAACAACAAAACCAGGGGAGAAGAGCAATGTGCTGTCAGTTTTCTCCTTCTGGGCATGCTTAGGGGCACTTGCTATGATGCAAGTAAATCCCGAGACATCTCTGTGGCCTACAGCAGGGAGTAGCTGCCACAAATCCTCCCTGCAACTATTCCCAACCCACTGCTAGCAAACAGTGTATTTACTACCCAGACTAAACTGAGAGATAAACTAAGTAATGTCGTGTGTTCCTTCCTTACTCCTGTTGGCTTTGGATCACTGAAGGTTGGGAGACTACCAGTTTAAAGTGTTCATAACACACCTCTTAATGCACTATCTATTGCTGAGAGAGGAGACAGAGGGGCAGAGCCATTCCTGGGACTCAAATAATGACAACAGGCTGAACTCCATCAGCATTATGAAACTGTCAACTATCCCATCAGTTAGTGAAAGGTATCCAGTAACCTCTTGGGATCTCACCAGGGCATTCCTCATACTGCCCCAGTGTGGGAAGGAGTATTCATGTTCCTAAGAAGACAAAGTAAGACTCCACTCATTTTACTAATGCTTAGTCTCCCTCTTATTATCTTCATACTCAAAATTAAATTCAATGTTACATAGTCCCATTGCACTTCTCCAGATCTTAACCCAAAAGGCCTGCAAGGACAATGTTTCCATCAGAGCACTGGGACTTGTTCTGCAAGACTTGCAGTCTTGCAGAAACCAGGCTCCACAGGCTGAAAATGTCTTTGAAGTGTAAATGGGGCATTGCATAGTCTGGAGACTTTGCTTTTAATGAAGAAAAGAAATGAATGAGCAATACTCAGTGTTTGCTGGCTGCAAACAGGAATGATACCATGACTTCTGCCCCCAGAATGCTTTCTGGCATTTCTGGCCAAACATTGTCTCAGGTATTCACTTACTTCCTGCTACTTGCTGGTCTATGCTCTCAATGACTATTTCATAATCATTATAAAAATAATGTATAACCACACAGTTCAATCACCTTCATGGTTTGTAATGGGCTTTCCTTACCCATATCCATCTTAAGGACTCTGACAGCGTCTTAACTAAAAGTTGTACCATAGTTTCTAAGGAAGATAAATTCTTACAGAACATACAGACTGGCCATATGCAGAGTACATTGACAGCTCCTTCTCATTTTGTAACACATTTGCTGCATAAATAGGAGAGCTAATGAAGATCAGGTAATTACCAATAGTAATCACAGATTTTTCAATGTTGTTCCATCCACAGGTCAGACTTCCAGCACACAGTGGAAAAGATCAGAACAGATGCTGAAATCTGACTGCAGCTTTCAACAGGCATATTTAAAGGTGCTCAAGAGACCTGTGCACTTCTCATACACTTCACTCCAGTGAGCACTGGGCACCTGACAGTCATAGTCTTTTAGATGGCTTTCAAAACTCTGCACTTGATTTCTCCTTGTTAGAGACAGATTTTCAAGCCTGTGAGCTAAAATAATTCCCCTATCTGAAAAACTGCTCAATATCCATTCTCACATTTAACACCCTCAAGGCATCAGGGTCATTTACTTTGTTATCTAAATAGGATCAAGGTCCTTTCAAAAATCTGGCACAATTTTCACTAATGCAAATGTTCAGCTGTAGAGAGAGCTGCAAATACCATGCATGGTTTCAACAAGACACTCTCAGAACTAAAATGACCACCCTGCCCATGCTGTGTTCTCTGCTCCAGATAGCAGCCATATACATTTGTACATATTACCACATTTTCTTGCCTCTGGTCAGGGCTGCAGGAGAGCTATTCTATTCCTCAGGTCTTGCCCAACGGGGACTTTGAATCCATCATGCTAAAACAAAGGAACAAAGCACCTGTTGCTGCCTGGGCACATGGTAGTTAAAGATCAACAATGATGTTAGGGAAGGATGTAAGCATATCCATCACTACTGAATGCTATAAAATACACATATTTACACAGCCATTTGTTATGTTCCCACAGTGATGGGAACAATGCTGCACTGACCAGAAAAGAGAGCTTCCTTCCCCTTGTGCTCAATGCTTTTTGGCCAACCATGCTCTCAGAGCCCAGTCTCTATAATGCAACTCATCTCTGTCTCTCAGGTGACCAACATCAGATGATAGTCCATGGGTGGTTTTGCATTCAAATATTTCCTGAGGGATTTTAAAACTGTTCTAAATGGAACAGTATTACATTTTGTTCTTTACAAGCCCATGAAAATATAAAGGATTTTGCATTATGCCATAGAAATGTCTGGAAATAGGTCAAAAAGCCTGACAAATTTTGTATGCAAAACTATAAGGCCTGTGTTTGCAGATGGGTGTCAGGCAACCACTGTTTGGGGAAGTAGAAGTCAGATCCAAAGCACATGTAGAACAACAGTTCAGACTTTGATGTGCATCAGAAAAGGAGCATATTTTATGGCTTCACTGGAGCTGTCCAGAAAGGCAGCAAGGCACTAGCACATCTATTACCCTCCTGCATTCATATGCACGCTCTAGTCAAGCTGAAGAAATACAAAAGCTCAGGCACCACAGAAGTTTTTGATCCGGCAACCATCACAACTGAAACCCAGTGTGCTGTCTGACAACAAAGAGCATGCAGCAAACTTGGAAGGTATCTTTCCCAACCTGATAGGTCAAAGTCAGCAGCTACTCAGTACTTCATCCTGCAAAACTCTGAAGGCATGGACATCAGGCAATGAACATCTAGCTGAACCAAAGTGAAAGCGCTTCTAACAGGGCTCCATATCTCAGCCTGAGAAATACTAGACCAACAAAGCACTCAAGTACTTAGATAAATAGGAGGTTAGAAAAAAGAAGCCTGGATTGAGTAGGCAAACTGCATGAAAAATGAGAATTGGAGCTTTCATCTCATTTAAGAAAAACAAACCAAAGAGCCCTCTAGAAGATCACAGATATTAATTACCCTGACCAAAAATGCTTCTATTCATAACAGCATGTTTTACAGCTCCATCTCCAGAAGGCCATTTGGCTCTGAGTATCTGTGAAGCCACAACAAAAGTGGTTCTGTGAACAAAAAGGAAACTGCTGCCTAACCCAGCACCTCCAAGCTCTGTGCTTCTCCAGGAGGGATGTGTATAAATGGGGTGGCAGACACACGCAGGAAACAAATACTTTCATATTTCTTGGACAGCACTACTCTGAATTTCTGTGGGAGACTCTGTTGGATGAAAAGGCATCTGACAAAGAAGGAAAAGAGAGAGTTTAGTCTGTTATGTCCCTCTCACGATAGCCAGGATAACCAAGTCATGCCAGTGTTACCGCAAAGAATAGGCAGATTTTATCTGTCCTGACAGACAAGTTGCAATTCAACGAGGCTGGTTTATGATCCCATATCCTGTATATTCACTGTAGGCAGGCTAAGGCGCTGTGAGATAAAGGAAATCTATACATCACTTACTGTGAACATCTCACTGCACCCAGGGATAGTTTATTATCCTAGTGATGATGATAATTTCTGCTCTTGGGGAGAAGAGTGTGAAGAGGACAAGATGTGGAAGCCCTGTGGCTTTTGTTGAGAGGAGGTCTACCTGCTTCACACAGCCTTTACCCAGATGCTGGCTGATAACAAACAGGCTAATGCTCCCTGACCTAACCGTGGCAAGTATGGGTTAATTACTTGTCGAATATGATGAGCTCTTCAGCTGGATGGTACAAAGGTGCCAAAAGCAGGTATTAACTCTGACACTGCTGACACTGACAGTGACAGTGAGGGACAAGCATTTAACTCCATCCAATCGTCCAAGATTGCAGCTTTCCAAGACATAAATTGTTAAGCAACCTGTCCTCTAACACAACAGTTGACCTTTTGCTAATTCTCCTTTAAAACAATGAATATAAACTGACAATGAAGGTCCCTGTGCAGTGCTAGAATCAAGCCCAGAAGTTACAGACACTGTGCAGCTCTCAAAACTTAACATCAGGAATGTGTACTTCACTTGCAATGAAAGGTAAAACCATGCATTGTTAGGATTTATGAAGAGGCATCAATTAATACAAGCAGATTTCTTTCCAAGAGACACTGAATAACTCTCTTCCTTCTCCCCCCATCTCTAATGTTATAAAACATCACGGACCCTTCAGTTAAGTGCCACACAACACAGGCCTGTTAGATCCCAATCAGCTTAATCAGTCAGTTTTTCATATAAGTCAGAAATGTTTCTAAAACAAAAACAAAAAAAAGCAAAACCAGAACACAGACTCTGTGTTAAACTCTGTGGCACCTCTAATTGAGCACTTGTTAAAGTAAGCAAGTAATTGTATGCATTTCTGTGCAACAATGTTATGCAGTTACCAGGTTTCTCTTGTGGCACTGCCACAACACAGGAATTAATGGAGGCAGAGAAAGATCAAGTTCCCAAAGGGGTTACCCACCAGCCACCTCTGCATTCATAGATGAGGGTATGGGATTTACTACTGCAAAGGACTAGCCAGCTTCTCTCAAACAGGAGAAACTTACAAACTTAGAGCTGGAGAACCAAATTCCTGAATTCTCCCTGCCAGCGGGAGAGATGTCTCTGCAAACTGTACCTGCTGTCTGCAAGGGCAGTGGGTAACAATTGTACCCACTGACGATTATTTAAATATTTTGCATACTTCAAGAAAGTGTGAAAGAAGGATGGAAACACCTCAGCAACAACTGATTTCTAAATACCATGTGATGGGAGGCTAAGTGGGAGACCCATCTCAAATTGCAAAGTAAAGGAGGCAGCAGAGCCAAGCACACACACATACACACTCTGCCGTTCTTAAGCAGGAATGTGAATATGGACTTAGCCACACCAAAAGCTGGCCCTTGGCTTGTTTTTTTCAGGTCTAATGCAGGCTCTTGGCCAGCATTAGGAGACATCCAGAGAGCTGCAATACTGTGCAGCTGTTCTGGTGGGGCTGGAGTTACTGAAGTGCATAGATAGAAAGAACATGGGTAAGTTGGCAACCGAGCTTCATTAGTATGACTGTTGATGGAACATGTTATTTCATTGCTCAAAAGAAAACTTCAATATTACTGGAACAGATGAAATTCACAAGGGAAACCACACACACAAAAAACCCCAACAAACCAACAAAAACCAAATTAAAGGAGACAAAGGAAGATGTTTTACATGCTGGTGATTCACTTGGAGACAAAAGAAAATGAAAGAATATCCCCAAACATTTGGATCCCCAAGTACTAAATATATAAACTTATTGCTGTGATAGCTCCTCCAGACATGAGTCATACATTTCAAAACCTTATGGAGTCAATCAATTTAACTTCACAAATGAATTACACCACCAAAACCAGACCAAAACCAGACCAATGTATCCAGACTGGCTCATTTCAACCTTTCAGAGCTGTCGATAAAACGTTGTGTGAGCTGAAATGCTTAGCAGCAAAAGCTGAAAGCAGTAAATCAAATTTATTAAGCTGGTTTTGTCAACTGTACAGGAATTATGCCTGAAAAAAACCAACCCAAACCCGAATGGAATTCCTAAAGGATATGCAAAGGCTGTTTTGCTTCTACAAGCCTGGTGTTCTGGGTTTCTCTTTGGTTTGCCTATGTGCATAACCCACAGAGTTTCTGAATTAAGACAGTGCTTTACATACAAAATGTTTAGAAATGCTTCCAATCCTGGAAAAAAGATCTACTGCCTCCCTCAATAGCTGGTTTCTGTAGTTAATTACCCTCACTTATGTTTCATTTAAATTCATGTCCCTTCATTTTCCAGCAGCTTGGTATTTTTATGCTATTATCTGCTACACTAAAGTGGCCTCCTCTTTCACTTATCTTCCCTCCATATGGTCAAGGTGCCTTGTAACCTTTTATTTGCAGCAAACTGACATTGCTCTACTTCCCACTTGAGACCAGGTCACCTCTATGGGCTATACAGGTGCTTGGATTTATTTTACTTTTGCCGAGGTGACGCAAAGAAAAATAGTTTTTCTTCTCTGCTTTTTTTTTTTATTTCTGCTACAGCAAATTATTTTGCTAGTAGGTGATGCCAGACTGGAAACAGAAATCAGAATTCTCTACTGTCAAACCCTGCCCTCCTCTCCTGTAGAGTTCTGTAAGACCATGAGCCTGGATAGAGGTGGTATACCTGAACATTTGGATTAGGAAATAAATGTTGCATCCCCAACACTGTGGAATAACTGCAGTCAGCAAATGTCAGCTCCTGTGGTAAAGCCACAAGTCAGGAGAGACCTGAGTCTGGTCCCACTCTGGCTCAGGACTAAATAACTAATCTCAACACATGAAATGTAGTGTTCAGTGGCCAATACCATAAGCTGTCTTGTTCTCTGACTGAAAAATAGACCTTCTCTAGGTACTAGAACGGGATTGTTGCTTTTCACCTTCTCCATCATACAAATCAAACAGAAAAGCTGCAGAGGAAGTAAACTCGGCAATTTTCATTTCGTTTTATAGCTGGTTGTAGTGCTAATGTTCCCTTAACACTGCATAACATTGCTTTGATTAATCTAATAATGGTGTGCCCCCAGAAATAGAATGACATCTGCTATTTAAGATAGGTTTGGTACAATATGCCTCTCTGCAGCATTTGTATCTCATTTCTTTCAAGGATATGGAACTTCACTTTTCCCATTAAAACTAGAAAAAAGGTGACTATAAATATGTCTTCTCCTGTAATATAAAGCTCAAACTAGAAAAGATAGATCACACAAAATTACTCTTGTTTGCATTCTGAAGATGGAGCTTGTCATTAGAAGGATGAACACTTTATATTCCTCTTACATTTTCTAATATTATAATGACAGATATTATGGCAAGCACCATAATCTGTTCCACTGCAGTGCAAACAGTGCACATCACCTCCCTAATAACATTGCAAAAGCTAGAGATGGGAGTTCATTATTTTCTTTGCCTTCTGTTGGAATATTGCTGATCCATATAATTACTGCAGTTGCAGAGACGAGCAGTGTTGGGACAGCATCAGTGCTCGTCTCTGGGCAGCTGCACTGTATTGATACTACCCTTTCCTTGAGAGAGACAAGGTCAGCAGTGCTTGCTCCTTTCACTTACAGCTCACTTAAGAAGAGTAGCCCATTTTCAGCCTCTCCTCTGGTGACCCAAGGACAGAAAAGTCTGTTATGTGGTCACAAACACAGGTAGTGTTTCAACTCAGCAGATTTAATTTAATGGATCCAAACACAGATTTATGCAAAACATGCCCTGGGAGTGTACTGGTTTGGGCTGAACCTGTGAGCAGGTAGGGAGGACAAGGAAATTATTTGCTGAACAGGAGGCTTGCCCAGGATCCCAAAGGTCTGCACTCATGCCCATGTTCTGCTGAGTTCTGTCCCTCTGGTAGAACACATCCTCTTTGCCCTTGTTCAGGACCTACTACACACACAATTCACTATGTGCAATAACTGCCAGAATGAGTGATCTCATATGAAAGGAAGCACTAGGCAATGACTTAACTTTTACCAGCAGCACAATGACCTGAGGATGTTTTCCTTCTAATGTATATGGGAGCATTTAATCTCTTTCTTTACTGGGATCTGTTTGACTTCACCTATCATTATCATAATGACATGCTGGCGGAGAGCAGAGCTAGTCATGGATTATGTACAGTACACACAACAAATGTAATCAGGCTGAATTATCAGGGATTGCATCTTGGGCTCCTGGAAATAAACTGCAGTATTACATTTGTCATCTTCAAGCCTTTAACAGCCTCAAAATGCTCACAGCATAGACCTATGGTCAACTCTAAGCAAATTATACAGAGCATTGCATGCTGGGATTAAGGTGAACTGGACCCTGAAAACAGATGTGTGTGTTCACCACAATTTCTCTTCAAAGACTGTCTATAAATCCTAAAAAAAAAGATTGGCTTTTGGGTTTGGTATTTCTTCTTACTGGGCAAGAGGGGCCTTTTAGTAGTGAGGATTTGAAGTGAAAAGGAACATATTCAAAGTTTTATGAATATAGCAATATAAACAAGACATGAACGTTTAAAAATCATCTCCAGTTAGAGGAATACCATTAATTACATCATGTTTTCAGAATCCATTGCTTACTTTCAGACACTGGCACCAGCAGAACCATGATATGGTCCAAATTCATGACCAAACACATCCTACAATTCTGTCCAATACACACATATTTACATAAGAAAGTAAATTTGATCCTGAGAAGATGTTATTTCAAGTTTTTTTCCCTCCACACTTTCAAAACATGATTTCCAGCATTTAAATGAAGTATTTCCATCAACAGATCTTAAAAACAGCACAAAAATAGCAAGAGGTCAGCTCTGCAGAGGTCCATCACCCTGTACGACATACACTGCCTTGAGCAGGGCTGGAGGACAAGGAAACCCCTTTCCCACTGTGTGCACTGCTAGTTTCATGTGGCACGGGAGTTCCTCTCTGTCTGCTATCCTGCTTCTCACATATGAGCCTGGGGAAAGCAAAGGAACCACTCCTTTTGCGAGTCGGGCAGGCCAGGCAGCTAACACACGGAAAAGGGAATCAGATCTCATTTTTCCTGCTGACTATGCCCTACATTTGTTCAGTTCAAAGCACCTCTCCTTCCCTTTTCTCACTTCTAGGTCAGTGGTGACTCATCTGTACCAAATGGAGGTCTCTGAGGCTTAATTCATTATTGGAAGGGAGCTTAGAGATCATCACATGAAGGATGCAAGAGAAGTGCAAAGAGATAAATAAGTCTCATAACTCATATCCATGTGCTAGCTACGTGACTTTGGCTTACCACCACCACCACCATCCACCTTCTTATATAAAACTTAAAATTGTACCTGATCCTAGAGCAAGGAGAGAGTTATTCATTCCCTCCACCCTTTTCCTGTGATATATCCCCCCCTTGGTGTCCCATGTGTGAGGTTTGGAAAGGAGGGTGGGGGGGGGTCAGACATACCCAACAATCGAATCTGTATGACTGCGCCGTGCAAAACGAAGAACATCCAGAGGGGCTGGGAGCAGTCCACGCAGACCTGCATGCCCGTGCCAGCACCGTTGTGACTCAAGTGCAGCTCACCATCCGAATTCACCATAAATCCCAGGATGTCTCCGCTCTGAAGGGGCACCACGACTCGGCAGATGGCCCAGAACTCCTTTCGGTCGACCAAGGACTCAGGGTTATAGGGGAGGTCACTGGGGCGCAAGGTGCTGGGGTCACAGGACGTCACCCCGTAGGACAGCGTCCCTGTGCGCACAGCGTTGGACTTGTTGATTTTGACAAAAATAGTTTCATTGATCCGAAGGGGTCTGCTGGTGAAAACCAAAGTCCTCTCCTCCCGGGCGTGCTCCAGGCGGGCCACGGTTTGGTCATCAAGGATTTTGACATGGGGTCCCCGGAGGTGGTGGAAGCGGAGGTCACTCTCCAGCTGGGAGGGGAGGAGGTGGGAGTGCTGGGAGTTGAGGGAGTTCTGCGGGATGGGGCACGTGGTGGCCATGACGTGGAAGGTCTCCTCCTGCAGGTTGAGGTCACACAGGCTGACCGAGAGGCGCGTGTCCTCCGTCTCCCGCCTCAGTGAGGGCCGGCGGATGGCGGTGAAGGAGCGGGGCCGCAGGCAGTCGGGAGGAATGATTTCACTGTCTGCAGGGAGGGCATAAACAAAAAAAGGGGTCACTCCAGAGAAAATGGAAACGCCCGGGAGTTTGCAAATCGCTGTTGGTTTGATTGATATGTTTAAAAGGGAAAATCACAGAGCTGCTGCCATTAATAATTTTTCCCCTTTAAAAATATGGAAGCAGAGTATCATAAAATGCATTTGCAATCGATTGCTGTTCTTGTGCTTTCCCCACTGGCATCACCATTTTCAGCTTCTGAGCAGGCAGGCCCAAAATCAATAGAGAGAATTGACCAGAGGAGGATCTCCTTGGAGAGGGGAAACAGAGGGTAAATGTCTGAAATACACTCTGAACAGGCTAATCAATATCTATACAGGCTCCAAGGCTTCATACTCTCTTTATTGTCTACAGCAATTCACATACATTAGGAAATAAATATCTAACTAAGCTCTCTCTTTTTTTGAACTTTAAAACAAATTCTATGTTCAGTTCTCATTTATTTATCATAGTATGAAATTTAATTAATATTCCCAAATATAATTAATCATTACTGTTCTGGCACTCACTGCCAACCAGTACAGACATAGATTTCACAGTGCAGAACTTGGGAATATGCAGTTTTCTATAAATAACATATAGTCACTTATTATCTCCAAGCCGAATAATTAAAAATCAAATCCATGGATATGTAACAAGGACAGATGATGGTTAGACATTCAGATCCACCACTGCAGACAGAATTGCATCTTATCCTCTTTGCTAATCTCACCTGCTGTTTCAAGAGCTAATATTTGATTCTTTTACTAAGGAACATAATCACCTGCCTTTAATGGCTAAATTACTTTTATTTAACATATCCTTAGCTATGCTGTTGGCATAGAGATTTTAAACAATATGAAAAAAACACCACATTGTTTAAACAGACTATAGAATTAAGCTGAGGTAAATGAAAAATTTTCACTTATGCCTGTTTTTCTGAACTCTGAGAAGTCCATGGCATCAAGAGACAATTTGCTGTGAGAAAATTGAACATGTGGGTACTTCTCTGCAAGTGCTGCATTACACTGGGACCCAAATTGACTTCCTCTGAAAGAGCTATGCCTGAAGATCATTGTGGCTTCCAGACTGTGTCCAAACAATATGAGGTGAGACTAACCTGTCCAACCCAATCCCCCACACCTAATATGAAACATCACTACCAGACCCCAGTCTGGGACCTGCCGCTAACATGGCACATAGTAGAATGACAAGAAGAGGCAGAGGACCAGAGTCTTGGTCCTAACCCACCTGCCAGGCCCTTTTGGTGGGCACCTCTTTCAGCTATATATCCTTGCGATTTCCTTTTAGGACAACAACAGGAAACTGGGGTTATCCAAAGATTTGCCCAATGAGATGCACCCTCTCCCAGTACACCAGAGGAATGACTGTGACCAGTGTGCCAAAGAAACTGTCAGCTACCAAATACCCAACATCTCCTGCAGTATCTGCAGTCTGACTAACAGCCTTTCCTGCCCTTCTCTTCTGGGAGCCCTGACAAGAGCACACCCACACACAGTTTGGCTTCAGTAGAGATCTTTGCTTTGCTTAAACTGGATTATTCCAGGCTCCTCTTTAAATAAACTGCTATTACAAGGCAAGCAGAGTCTCAAAATAAAAACGCGCTTTGTTTCTCATATTTGATTTTTCCTGTACTGATATTTAGCCTTTCTTCAGAGGTTAATTAAAGGAAAGGAGGAATAAATAAAATCAGAAATTACCCCAAGTAATTTAGAAGTGGGTCACATTAATGCTCTGTAATATATGGGTTAGCATTTGCAATGCAAGGGCTCCTGCTGGATAGAATTCAACTTATTTTAACCTCCTTTGGCTGGGAACCCACACAGGAGAACAAATTAATACTGGCAGCTGATGAAGATCCTTTGGTGTAGGTGAATGGGTAGAGACCTTTCTGAATAGGAACAGAAGGTCCTCTCCATTTTATTCCCTGTAACTGTGCATGTGCAGCCTGGCTGACAACTGTGATGTGTGGGTAGCTTGCAGCCAGGGCTTTGAAACAGCTTGTTTTCCACCAGGATGCTTGCATTTCACTTTGGCTGCTGGACAAAATATCTTTTTTCCATCTGAAAAGAGGTTAAGAGTGATGGAGTTCTTCTGCAAAGACACATGGCAGTGACAGCAAACCAGGGTTACACATCCAACTGTTTTAGTTAAATTCATTGGTAGCTCAGATGCCTCCCCACATAAAGGATAAGATGTTTCAAGCATATGGGATTGACTGTGATACTTGGTTCATTAATGTTTGCAAATACCCATGGAAGAAAGGATTGCAGTTTAATGGTATCTGAAGTGGGTTTGTGAAAATTGAGATGAGTCTTTAAGAGATGCTGGCCTGCTCCAGGGAGTGGTTTTATAAATCACAGAATACCCAGCCAAGTAACAAAATAAAACCAACAAAAAAACCCAACAAAAAAGCCTCCAGAACACTGAAAATAAACCAAAATAAAAATGCGATTCATCTTTTGAGGTGCTAAGCTGGAAGAGCTATGCAATATCACTTATCCAAAATAACTGATACTGACCAGTGGCTATGAAAGAACAATCATAGTGAAATGTGAAACAAATTAAATGACTTGCAGCAGTTTCTTTCATCAGTTGATAGCCAGGAACAAGAGATTTTTTTCCACTAAAGCTCCAGTTGTCATTTTTTAAACACAGTCCAAGCTGTTCATGCTGCAGTGGCCATTAACACAACCGTGCTTCTGCAGAACAGTCACAACTGACCTCTAATGCTTACGAAGTAGGGACTCTCCATGTAGGAGTGCTCAGGCACGTTTATATTTGCAGACAAACCTGGTGCACACATAAAAAAGATGAAATAACTATGCAATGAGACTGTAAAATACAAAAAAGGTCCAATGGCCCATTACTGAGGAGATTAGCCAGCTTCAGCCTGAAGAATATAGAATATTAAATATTAATTATTAAATATTCACAGTTATAACATTTCCTGTATAAGACAGTTGGCAGGGTTTCTTTGGGAAAAGTCAACTCATGAGACACTTCCTTGGGTGTGAATAGATCAACTTGTGAATGAAGACCACAGCTCTCATTGAGTCACCAAACTTTAACCCACCTGGCTGGGGTACCACCAGCAAGCTGGTCACATCATAGCAGCTCATTGCAGACAGGCTGCCCAGTTACCTTTCCAGGGAGTTTTTCTGGGCTCTATATCAGTGCACGTACAGTGCCAATGCCAGATTTAGACATTTATAGTTTCTGGTGGCGATACAGACATAGCCAAAGGGGAAAGGATTTCTAATGGAAATTTTCTGTTCCTCAGTTGGAGAATCTGAGACACTACATTGTTGTACAAGATGCAGAACTTCATAAATTCCTTTGTATTTTTTCTGGTTTGTTTAAGAAAAAAAGTGAGTGAGGGTAGCAAATTGGAACTGAAGGACGTTTGAGCAGTTAGCCATCTTCTGTTTTCTCCTCCTCTTTAGTGTGGTTTATCTACAAAATTTAGAGCAGCAGCTGATGCCTTACACAGGAAATTAACTCCAAGTATCTTCCTCAAGCCAGAGGCTTTAAAGATCTGGTTTCCTGCTCAGAAGGCATGGAAGAGCCCCCCACTTTGTGCAGGCTCAATGAAACTGTAGTAACACTTTACAATAGCACTTACCAGGAGCTGGTGAGCAGCCAGATACATCTGTAAATTGGTGCAGCCAGACAAGAGGCACTTCACTACCACTTCTTTTTTTTTAACCAAATGTCTTCTTAAGAAGACATTTAACAATTAAATATTGTTTAATTTCATGTATAGGATGTCTAATTTTTGTTAGAGAAACCCCATACATGCACATTTAATACAGCTACCTGCGCATACAAACACAAATGCATTTCTGACCACCAGCACAGACACATCATCTCAGCCCGACACAGACCCAAAGGGGATGTGCTGCTGTCAGACTGTCAGATCATTATTTCCTTCCTCTTTTCAGTACTGTCTGCTACAGATGGAAGGCTTGGCTTCCCAAGGTCACGAGCAGACAGTATTCACACACGTGCACAGAACATGCGAAAGCAGAGCAAACTCAGCACACGCGGACACCCGTGCTGGAAACTTGTGGAGTCCCGGATATAACTGCAAGCTCTAGGGACACAAACCTCCCCCTCTTGATGAGTTTTCTGAGCTTGGTGCAATCCTATGGCCTCACATGAACTGTATGTATTCAGAGTATGAGGGCTGCAACCTCTCTCCAGAATGACCTATGGAAGACCTAGTATAAATAAACCAAACTTGACACTTATTAGTACAAAAAAAACAAAACAAAACAAAACCCAATCCCAAAACCAAACAACCCAAAACCCACACCCTTAAAATCTGGGGACACAGTCTGATAACCTAAGAACCTATCTTCTTTCTGATGATCTCCCCACCCAGGAGAGAAATGCTGGAAAACAAGGGAAAGCATAGCCATTCCTTGCATCTGGAGAACATTTGTCTCCTTAGTTATTAAGCAAAGAGAAAAAATTGCTAAAGTCAGAACTTTGCTGGCATACTCCATCCTTTTCCATGCACAACCCCATAATTTTTCTTCCTTCTGTTCATTGCTTTGCTTCTTCAGAAGTGCATTTTTCTTCTCTTAATTCCTTACTTTGCTGGGTAATAATATTTGTAATGAGTATTGGTGCTCATTGTATAATTTCTGTGACCAAGGAACCTCAGAGGGGGTTATTGACCAAAAAGACATTTTGAAGTCAGTGGCCCCTACAAGAACACAATATGTAAATACACAACTGCAAATGGATGTATACTATATTATTCCCACCACGCTGGAGGGCCTCGATTCCCACTCAGGAATGCAAATGAAGGCTCCTATTCTCACCACCAGCACTACCTGTCATGAGGGTTTTTTTGCAGGGAGGACAGCTGAAAACACCCAGAATCCCCTCCCTGGTCTACATCAGACTTACACAGCTCACAGTCCATTTGGCAAGACTTTGACATTACAGGGAGATGTGTTTGAAATATGAGGCAGATGTACCATACCGTAAAATAACATTGCACTCAAAGGCAACTGGGAAAAGCAACCAGTCGTAAGACAAGAAATAAACCTGTGCTTCTGGAAACCTTCTGTCACTCACAGCCCCATACTCCCCATCGTGGGAGTGTGGGTATTAATCCCAGCTCAGCTGCCTGTCTTGCAAACTGCTCATGGTATGCTGCAGCAATCTTTGCTCCCTTGCTGACTCAGTCTCACCAAACTGATGCATACTGCTGGGGAACTGCCATGCTTCAGTGCAGAAGTAGTCAGAACAAGTTCTAACAAGTTCTATATGTTGTCTATAGCTTAATTTATTACTTACTTTAAGTTCGCTGATGAGCAAAAAAATCAATACAATTGAAGCAAATTAAATTTTCGTTTACCCCTTCTAAAAGAAGGATGAAGATCACTGTGACTGGGGGCAAGGAGCAATACCTGTTTGCAAACCCTTTTGGTTACCAGTTTACCCAGTGTGTGTATGGCACCCAGTCCAAAGCACCACCTCCACCAGTAAGAATAAGAGCAGCCATGGCTGGGTCTGGAGGACCGCTGTGTGGCCCTGGGTTCAAAATCCACCAGCACCAAAGTGTGATGGGAAGCAGATTGTCATGCAGCCTGCTGTACTCGTGGTGCCTGGATGCCCTCACCACTGTGGGATGCTCTGCTCCAGGGTCTCTTGGGCTCTGCCATGTGTATCTGAACTGTTTTATTGTGCCAAAAGAAGCTAAGCAAACAGGGGAGTGAAAATCACCCTTACTTAAAATAAACACAGGAGAAAAACTGAGAAGTGAAGAAAGCCGAGGCCACACTTAGTCATTAAGAGGCGAAGCTCCACTTACAGACCAAGTCCAAAGTCCTCTTGCCTGCTGGCGATGTGTCTGAGCAGACACTCATAAAACTATTTGTTTTTCTGCAAACTTGTACTCTCTGTGTGAGGTCTGGATAGGAGGCTGGGCTCTGCTGTGCTCAGGGTAATGCTGCAGAGACCCACACGCTCCTGGGTGGGTGCTTCTGTTCTGCACACAGGTCTACCACTCCTCTCCTTGCTTGTTACTGTTAAATCCTGAATTTATAGGATCTGAGACCACTCCATTGTGTTTATATCTCATGAAGGACCAGGTGCCAGCACCCAGTTTCTGGGATCATACAATGAAGCCACTTTGAGTGTTATTGTAGCAAGTAGGAGCCAAATGTTTAAAATCCCTCAAAGGAATGATTCAGACTAAAAAATCTCCGTTGCCGTATACTTAGGAATTCACTTCCACAAAGTACATTTCCCTTTATGAACAACCAAGAAATCAAACTGTCTGAGTTATTGCCTCAATTCAACCATTCCTTGTCTTTAAAAACACCCACATCAAATCAAGTACATCAGTTAAGTAGATACCTACTCATACAATAACTGCATATGTGCATGTCTCTGTTTCATTGACAGTGTAAATATCCCATTTCAAATAAAGCTGCTTCCTTCTGCTTTGACTGTTCTGGCTCTCTTAGCACACACTTACAGGAATATATGCAAAATTACAGCCAACAGACAATTTCACTTATGCCAGATATATATGCACACATATATAAGATGCCCAGGCTGCTCTTTAATGAACAGTAAAAGCTGCTCTGGGGCAAACCAAATCTGAGATCTGGTCTCAGCTGCTGGGCCCTGCATTAGAAGACACTCCTCCCTATGTAAAGAGATAGGATATATAAATGGTGAGTGGGAGGCAGGAAGAATTAATGTTCTTATTTTGTAGGTTGGAAACCATGCGACGGAGTAAGCTGCTCACTGGCAAAGGTTGCTGTGGCTGCCCCCTCCCTGGCAGTGTTCAAAGCCAGGTAGGATGGGGTTTTGGGCACCCTGGGCTAGTGGAGGGTGTCCCTGCCCATGGCAGAATGGTGGGACTGGGTAATCTTTAAGACACGTTCCAACCCAAACCAGTCTGTGATTCCATGATTCCATGGTTCCCTTGTTTTACTGGGATTATCATTAATTTCTTGTCATGAATTGCCAATGCCGTGCCACTAGTACAGATAAAATACCACCGCAAAGCAAATCACAAACAAGAAAACAAAAAAACCCAGATGCTAAAAGTATGTGAGTTCATGTACTGCCAGCCTCCAAGTTGACATATTCAGAAAGAAAAAATACAAACCCCTGAGCTTTAGGGAATTGCATCTGGTTTAAAGCCAGAGTGAACTGCGGTTTCCAGGCCAGCTTAGCAATTGACTTGATCATCTGCATATTCTTCAATAATATGTAAAGAATGAAAGCATAGAATTTCATATATGAGTAAGTCTATAGCTGAAGGTACAAAGGTTGAGTATTGACAGATAAAACTGTAGTTTGGGACATGTGCTGTCTAATAAAGGGCTCTGAACCAGTCTGTTTCATAACAAATGTTCATACAATTCTGCATAACATCTGTAAGCATGTCAAATGGATTTGAACATATGAAACAGCACAAAGAGCATAACTAGCCTCATAAAATTAAAATAAATTACTGTTCTCCTTAGCAAATACGAATGTTTTGAAAGAGCCTGACAGTAGGTTATGGAGAACAAACTTCCATACACGTATTGTGGTTGTGGATTTGGGCTTTTTTCCACAAAAGCTGATGCTCAGAGAGAGGCTGCAAGGTGCTGGCAACATCTATGTAACAAACAACATGCTGTGAGATTCATTTACGAATGCTTTTCATTCAGGATATACACATCCTCTCTGGCCAGCTGTCCTGAAGACTGACAGATGTCCTTCAGATTGAAGATGTGCTTAACTACTACCATAGCCACTTCTGGCTGTTGGCACATCTATGTCTGATTCCCTTTTATGCTCATGGGTTTTCCACTTGAGGTTTCCCAATTGCCCACAAAATCAGAGAAATACTGTCTGAGCAGAAATCAAGTGCCTTTTGTTTAGTGGAGACCATCTGACCCCCATCATCCACTCCTTAATCTATCTCACACACATGATATCAATGAATTTTACTTCCACCCCAATGCAATGATTTCCACATCCATTGCTCCATGCCTGCTAGTCTCCATGTTTAGATATTATTATCCTGCTTGAAAACCACAGGAAAATGATAATAACTTTTAGGACCATACCTACATTAATTTAAGCTCAGTTCTGCCTCTCTCTGTGGAGCGCTCCCCTTTTTCCTTCCATTTTCCCTTATTCTTTCAGCAGCTAGAAAAATCTATTATTACTTGTTTTAATTACCTGTGCAAAACTCATTCTTCCTGGAATCTGTCAACTGTCTCTTTATCTGATGATTCCTGATCTTTAAGATGCAAGTTTCTCGGTAGAAAAGTTCATTCTTTCTCCTTTTTCACGGGAAATCAAGGCAATGATTACAATTTCTGGTTGACTAATATCTTTATAGAGCCCTCTTCTTGCAGGCAGTGATTCCTGGCACTATCATCCCCTTCACCCTTCCTTCCTCCTACAAAGTAAGATAATAGCTCAGCACTGCATGCAGTGCTAACACCACAACTTTACCTTCATATACTGTGTGGCAGATCGCCATGGCCCTCCAACAACTCTATTTCCAATCATTCTTACGTTATTGTGTGCTGTGCAAATGTTTCTATATCATCTCAGCACTCACAGCCCGTGCCCAAGATACATCAGACACATCCTTTCATCCTCTGAATTATCTGACAGCAGTTTACTTCAAAACAAGTACTTTCTTCTTCCTTCCCATCCATCATTTTCCCTCCTGTGGTATTTATGTATCCCGAATTTATCCCTTTTCACTTACTTTCATTTACCCATGTCTTTATGCAGTCATGGAGTTGATGACTCCTTCCCCAACTTCTCCCCACATTTCCCATCACTGACAGCTTTAGAGACAACTGCCCAGCGATGATTCAACACCTAACAACCGTCTCCTATCTGCCACCGTCCCCCTGAGGTGCAGCATCTTACCCAGCACCACTGCTTATTGACCTGAATTAAAGCAATTGAGTCCCTCTTCCTTTGGAAGCCCAGAAACATCCCTGGGCTCACTGCACTCCCATTTGGCCTTGTGGGGCAAAATGATATTGCCTGGACATCACAAGGATTTTGCTGCCCCACAGCTATCTCACTAACCAGAGAAAAGAGCACATCATCTAGTGAAGATGCATCCTCTGAAGGGCAGTGATGATACATAATATTTTAGTTCACTGCCTGAATAAAAAAATAAAATAAATTGGAAAGACAGAGTATTTCAGCCTAACCTGAAACAAAGAGCTGAGTTTGTCTTCCTTCTATAAAAGCAAATGAATACTGGACCAAAAACTTCACCAGTTGTTGTCTGAGATTTGTTTGGAAATTGTTGCAACTTTCAGGATTAAAATGATATTTCAAGATGCAAAACTGAAATACATAATTTTAAAAACAGTGAAAGAAAGCACCTAGAGTTTGCCAAAATATGTTTCAGTATTTCAGCCATGACTAATTAAGTTTACAGATCATCTCTCTTTCTCCAAGCTGGTTCCTCACCTAAAGATCCAACCACTATATTTCTGCAAGAATGCACATAATGCTATTTGTCCAGATTTTGTTTTTCCTAATATTCTTGGAGAGTTTCCACCCCAGAATCGAGCACAAAGAAGCTCCAAAAAAATTTCTGACTTCTTTTCCACATGTACAAAGTGACAGCACAGCCATTACACCCCATCTACCCCATTCCTGTTCCTGAGCTGGTGCAGACAGCAAGATGCAATCTCCCAGTTATGCTTGGAAACAGTAAATCAAGGCTTTGTTTGATGAGCTTGTTTTAAACCAGCACATTTCTTGCAGTCTGCGCCAATTCAGAAAAGTTCAGCACGTGTTTAGGTTTGTTTTTTTTTAATTGCTGTCATTTCATGACAGCAATTAAACATCCACTTCATCTAAACAAGTATTTATACCCCACCAGAGGCAACGAGATGGACACATGAGCACATCAGTGATCCCAAATCGAAGGCACAGGATAAGATTTAAAAACTGTTTCATGTCTAATAATTCCATCACTGTCCCATTGTGTCCTGCCAGCACAGTGAACAGCAAGATGACCTGAAACAATAACCCAGTAATCAGTTGTTCTAGCAGTCATGGCTGGACAAAATTAGCAGGGAATCAGAGAGACAGTGGTAAGCAACTGGAAAGTTCATCTCCAATAAATTCTCATGCATTCTGTCACAGACATTAGTCTCGTGATCTCTTTACAAATTATTTTGTTACCTGGAACTAAAGGAACTAAAGAGCTGAATGTAGTTACCAGAGCCTGAGCTAACTCCTTAGCAAGCAGAAAGATGAATTCCANAGAAGAGAAGAGAAGAGAAGAGAAGAGAAGAGAAGAGAAGAGAAGAGAAGAGAAGAGAAGAGAAGAGAAGAGAAGAGAAGAGAAGAGAAGAGAAGAGAAGAGAAGAGAAGAGAAGAGAAGAGAAGAGAAGAGAAGAGAAGAGAAGAGAAGAGAAGAGAAGAGAAGAGAAGAGAAGAGAAGAGAAGAGAAGAGAAGAGAAGAGAAGAGAAGAGAAGAGAAGAGAAGAGAAGAGAAGAGAAGAGAAGAGAAGAGAAGAGAAGAGAAGAGAAGAGAAGAGAAGAGAAGAGAAGAGAAGAGAAGAGAAGAGAAGAGAAGAGAAGAGAAGAGAAGAGAAGAGAAGAGAAGAGAAGAGAAGAGAAGAGAAGAGGAGAAAAGCTTTTCTGAAACTGCAAACTGAGAATATAAACAAGAATCAGTTGGAGGGCCACGGCATGGCTGCCAGTCAGGGCAGCATAACCTTGCTGAAGTCTTCAGGATTGGCATGGAGAACAAGGTCCAGCACATGAAGCTGGTTGCCAAATGCAGCTGCAGCCCCAGTAGACAAACCTCCCTCAGCCCCTCAGAAAATGGGACCCAAGGCTTCTGTTCCCAAAGGCTCCTGCTATTGCCACATCCCACAGCACTGTCTTTCTTCTTCCTTCTCCCTTCCCAACCTGACACTCTAAGTACAAACAAGCCCCATCCTGCTGGGATCATGGAGATGGCATGGATCCTAAAGCCCCTGCAGTGGACAATGCTAGACTGCCTGACGAGAGCCAGGCACTGACCCTGGGGGAACGCCCTCCTGCCTCCTCAGCAACACCACTGCACCGCTGAGGGGACAGCTATTAGCACTGCACTGGAGAGATGCCTGACTCTGCAACTGGATTGTGCTTTTACTTGTCTCTGAGATCTTTCAAGTGATGTCTTGCTCAACAAGGAAGCTGGGACTGATCCCAGGGACCTGGCTAACAGGAAAAAATGGTCCCTCTTTCCATGTTGCTTAGTATGGTCCCACCATTCCTGGTACTGCAACAGATTTGACTTTTAAAATGTATACCTTTTTTCCCCCATTTACAACAGGGAAATATTCTTTGTTTCCAATCAGGGATGTAGCCCAGGCATCAGAGCAAAAACCTGAATATTTGCATTTGCATCCATTCTTGCCTGCCACAGGATGGTACTGGAAAGGAGCATATAGCTAAACCCCATGCATTTCTGTAAGCCAGAAAAAAAGAAAAAGCAGATTATGGGCTCAAATCTAACATTATCCTTTAAAGAGAGAAGAAAGGGTTACTACTAGCTGCATTTCTGTCCTGAAACTCTTTTTTATATCACATTTAGCAAGGAGAGGGGAAAGAAAAAGAATCCCAAAGGAGTGTAGATGACTTATGCTCTGGAGGAAGGCAGTGGATACGTGCTGAAAGGGCCCCACAAAGCTGTACACACACTACTCCAGCCTGAGCTGAAGCCACGTCACCAGCCCCCTTCACTCTGTGTCCACAGTAGACACAAAGCACCCAGACATCTGTTGCCATAGCCACCCCTTTACATCCCAGGGTCAAGTTTCCCTCTGCACAGAAATATTATTTATAAGGTGGCTTAGGTGTGCCTGGAGCCTGGCACTTAAAAATGGCAAGTCCCACCTTAGGGCAGCTTACAGCCAAATTAGACATAACACAGCGAGAGGGTATGATAAACACAGGGAAGAGAGGGTCAGCATGAGATGGTGAGATGCTGTGTGTCAGCTCCTTTAGTCCTCCTATAAAACACTCCAAGGGCCCTGCATCCCCGTGCATTTTTGCAAGCGTCCTGCTGGTCTGTAATGCTGCAGTCTCATGGTGTTGACAGCCTCTGGGCCCGGCTCCACAGTCTCTCTGGGCAAAGCTGAGCCCTCAGCCCTGGAGCTGAACAGACCTTCTGAGAAGCTGCCAGGCCCATGATCTCCACCAGGTCGCAGTGGTGCTCCCACACTGTTGGCAAGGACCATTTCCAATGGGGCCTGGCATCTGGGGGGATGTAGGGCAACATTTAGTTCCTGAATTGGCAAGGAGAAACCATGGGGCTCTTAAGGACTGCTGGAGTAGGCATGGACTTGACCAGAGAGCAACATGACTCAACAGCAAAGAGAATCACAGAATCACAGAATATTAGGAACTGGAAGAGACCTCAAAAGATCACTCAGTCCGACCCCCCTGCCCGAGCAGGATCATCTAGAGAAGATCACACAGGAACATGTTGAGATTGGTCTTGAACGTCTCCAGAGAAGGAGACTCCACAACCTCTCTGGGCAGCCTGTTCCAGAAATATGAGTTACAAAGAGTCAAAGTTACTGCAGCCTTCTCCTCACCTCCAGTGCACCTGACAAACCTTACCAGGAGGGTTGGGGCAGACTGACAGCGCTGAGGACAGCAAATTCCCCATCTGCTGTCTTGTCCACAGCCAGCACAGCGTATCCTGAGCCCCAGCATCCCACCATGCAGAGGTGAGGTTCACCCAACCTGTGCTGTCGGCTCTGCTCCATCATCAGCTCTACCACACAGCTACCTCACAGCAGGGAATGCTGCCCACAGCATAAAATCTGCCCTGTCTGCAGAGAAATGGATAGAGACTGCCACTGTGGCATAAATTTGCAGGAACAGTGATAAATGACAACTTTACTGTCCACTATATTTCACTACTTCATCCTGCCAGAAGCAGGTCATTCAGGCCTGTTAAAGCTGCCTTGGTCATCCATGGTGTCCCAGGCTCAGGCAATGCAAATTCTTTCCAGAGTGTGGTTTGCAGAGCTTTGAAAATTCATATTTATGGGCAACACAAAGCAAACAGTATCAAATAAGGAAACGAATTTCAGGGTGGCTGCTGGGTTCACTTTTACATCTAATACAACCAAAACATCTATGGAGTTAGCAGGTTTGTAGCTGTAGGTTAAGCTGCTGCAGGGCTGAGGGATGCCAGTTCATTCTCTCAGCACCTTTGCCTGGGGCTCAGCCAGCTGCAGCACCCATGGGTGCAAGTCAGAAGGGACACTGTGGCTTGTGTGCCCACTTCAGGCTGTCCACTGCTTTACTAACCCTGTGAGAAGCTCCATAAAGAGTGCTGATTAGAAGGCACCATCCTCCAGCTCTGTGCCCAGGAGGACGCAGTCTCCTCTGCACTCATGTCCTCCTAGCAATTGCTGCCCATGCCCCAGCACCCTGTTGTGGGAGGTGAGCCCTGCTGCAGCAGGGTGTCAGTGTGGCTCTTCCCAGAGGCACCACTCCTAGGACAGGGTTCACAGTCCATTTGAAACCAGCCATCCCAAGTAACCTTCGGAGTCTACTTTCACCACCTCCCAGCCTTCCAGGAAACCTTCCTCTTCCCAGAAATTTGACATTTCTTAATCTTAGCTTGTTTTCCAGGTCAGCAGCCTCGCTCCCCAGCACTCCCAGTCACTCAGAATTGATGTATCAAATGCTGTCACTGTCTGTGTGCCTTTGCCATCCTGCTGAGCATGGACAGCTAGAGGCAGAGCCACAAGAGCTGGTTCCTTCGGCAGCGGCTCCTTTGTACTCGCTCAGAGGATGCTCTGCCGTGCAGTACCAAAATGCAGTGCCAAACCACCTCAAAGACACCACCAGCACACATATCACTGGTCCCAGCAACTGGGGAGACGGGAACAGTTCAAGGGACAGACACAAGCAAGCCAGGCATGGTCAGTGAGCCCTGCAGGCTCCTTCCTTTTGCCTCCCTGGCCCTCTCGGTGCTGTACCCATGGCCATGCACTGCCTGCCTGTCTGCGCTGCAGAGCCACCTCCGCTTCACTGGAGCTTGCAGTCCCTGCAGCTAAAATCAAGCCTGGGCAATCCAGCACTGTCAAGGACGAGGATCAGGATGACACCAGGCAACACTCCTCGAAAAACTGATACCCTTGCAATGAGACTACACAAATACCAGCTGAGGCACAGTCACACTGGCATTCACTGTTATCTCAAAACTGGAAAAATTGTTATTTTGCCCTAAATTAGTTGTAGTTAGCACCAGCACAATTAGCCTGGTCAAACTGTTGTGTCAAGCCATCTAACTCTGGCCTGCCAGTGACCCCAAAACAAAGTGCCACTTGGGGGACCTCTCAGTAATACAAAAAAGGTCACATTTCCCCAAAAAGAACAACCGTGAGTTCATTCACCTAAGCACCTCCCAACTGCACGTCAGCTCCATACAAAGCTCAGCTTAGGCTGCAGTTTTAAGCCAGGACCATGTCTCACAGCAGCTCAGCTCAGCATTTCCCTGTGCACTAGGAGTGTAAATACTCATAACTATTCAACTGGCTCTGTGGTTTTACATTGAAAATATGTTGCTATGGAGAGCGCAGCATGGGAACACGCAGCCATCACAACACACCATGGCAGAAGCAGCCCACAGCTTCTGCTGATATTTGCAGGCCCTCCGCTGCCATCCACACCAAGGCTGAAAATAGACCTAAAGCTCAAATGAAGCATCTGTAATACTTCATTTCTGCCTGTCCCTCCCTGAGGCACTGAGATTTTTCACAAAAATCATACCAAGCATCCCACATACGCTCTGACGTCACCTCACCAATTTCTGACTCTTCGCTGCCCACGTGCCTTGAAAAGGAAATTCCTTCCAGCCCCATTTTCATTCTATGTCCTATTTTTGTCTGGAAAGCAGGCTTCCCTCCAAAGCCACCCTTCTGCGGGTACCATCAGATGTCAGTCACTCAGCGCTACCTTTTAGCCACAGTATAAAGCAAATCCCTTGTGCTGCTCCACCTCGCTGCCTTGCTGACTAGAAAGGATCTGATTTCTGTCACTTAAAGCTGATCTTAGCAAAGGTCATTCAGGAAGCAGCAAAGTGATCTACAAGTACATATTCAGTGTGGAGAAAATTCTCTGTACCTTTGAAGCCCCAGCCTTTGCTCTCTCCAAAAAGCATCCTGAAGGATGCTGAGCATTTTCTGATCTCACTGACTTGATGAGACTTGGGAGGGCTCAGCCGAAGCAACACAGGCATGAACGCACAGCACCGTGAATGAAAAACACCTTTGGGGTTTTTCTTTCCTATGAATTTTTAAAATATCTGAAATACTGTTCATTTTCTTTCTCTTTTTCTGGAGGAATTGATAAATCCTCAACTGTACCATAAACATGCAGACATCAGCCCTTGATTTCTAAAAATGTATTTGTATTAAGCTACAAAATTATTTACAGTATCCATAAACATCCTCCCAGCATCTGGCAGCTGGGAGAGAACCTTGGAACTCACTAATTTACTTACATTGTAAACCACTTTCTAATAAATAAATAAGCTCTTAACATCTCACCCACAAAAAGAGGCACATTGCGTACAATGCTATATTTAGGGGTCCTTTGGAGGTCAAGGACTCAGCAGCTGAATTTCTCCGAGGATCTTGCTTTGGTGAGTGTAGTTCATGACCAAATGAATTGTCAGCTGAAAGCCGTTATTTTGAAATAATTTTAAAATCCTCACATTGCTTTGAATGCGGGAGGAGTGGCTGCTCAGTTCTTGTTCTGTCCGAACTGGGGTCAAATTCTGACCTAGCAGGCATAAAGGGCACTTAAAAAAGCCAAATAAATGCTTGCTGATCCTTTAGCAGTGACTTCCCTGGGCCTGGCTCCCAGTGTGGGGATGGTCTCCAGGCCAGGAGGATGGCCAGCATCAGAGCTCAGGGAGAAACGAGAAGGTCACAGAGCATTGCCAGGAGGTGCAAACTGCCATGATGCGCTAGCACTGCCTCCCCATTTGACTGCAGAGCGGCAGCCAGGACATCCTCCTTCTTGCCTCAACACCCAGAGCCCAACCACTGCCTCCCCGGTGGTGCTGAGCAGGGAGAAGGGAGAACAAGTATCCCACACGTCCCATCAGCTGCTCTGCAAGGGATGAGCCATGTTAGGGCCACTACTGGAAGCTGAGAGTATTTAAAGTGAAGGAGACATGATTTTAAACTTCTGTAAAATCCAGCACAGTGGCCTTGAAAACAAAGGAGGATGAATGGATGGTTCAAAGCAATCCTGGATTTAAAACAATGTTGTCAGGTCAAACTTGGTCCAAAATTTATGTTTCGCAAAAAATAGCAATAGCCTTTTATAAAACCTACGGTAAATTAGACTGTTTTAACATACTGCTTCACTTATATAAAAATAATAATAAAAGTCAAATCCTCCTTTAATTTCTACCAGTGCTGGTTAAATATTAAAAGGTTAACTAACAAACAGGAGAAAAAATTGTTTCATCCACTCTCCCTGCCCCAGACACAGAAGAGAGGGAGGAAGGAAGCAATTATTAGAATCAGGTTTGTTTTAATCATGTGAGATTATACTCATGGACAGCTGGAGATCCAAATGAAGAATTTTAAAATAGCAGCTCCAATGTCCTACTACATTACCAGCGCTCTGCTGACAACATCCATGCAAAGGTTTATTTACCCCAATTATTTACAGTTGGAAATGGTTTCAGAGACATCTGACCAACCACAGAACACAAAATCTACCCCTCCTCTCCCTGCAGCCCCCATCTGCTCCACTGGAAAAGATGAAGCTGCATCAAAAACTGCCCCCTCCTTGCAGAGTCCCCGTGTGCCTGGTGTGGGTGCTTGGCACCCTTCATTTGTGGTGGCACAGCCAACCTCCCTGGGTGCCCTGAAGAAACAGCACAGCTGGGATGGTCTCTGATGGCTTCCCAGGCATTCAGGGGAGAAGGGAGCACGTCACAAGGATGCTGATAGCAACCCCAGTTTGTAAAAACATAACCAGAATTCAAAATAGTTTCTTCAGATACCCCCCTGGTTCCGCTGGTGAGCTGTTCCCCCACTGTGTCCCCCCGTTCAGTGTAGAAACTCTGCAGAAACCTTTCTCAAATACAGTGAGCTACGTCTTGCTACATTTTTTTTTTTATAGCTAGTAATTTCCAGACAGCATGGGAGTATTTCAAGAAAACTAGGCATAATCCACTGTATTCTTAAGAAAGATAAACAAAAGGCAAATGCAATGGAACCATTGCTGATTTTTCAACAGAAAACCACGTGATTTTTGCATGTCATTATTGCAATACTTGAAGCAGCACAGACTGCTTGCTGTTGATCAGACAGATCTGCAGGGAGCTTGAATGATAAAGCTGCTCCGTGCTTTCAGAAGCAATGGTCTAAGTTCACCCCTGTTGTAACACTGCTCCACTCACCCCAAACAGGAACTTAGCCCTACAGTTTTGAAATTACGCATGGACAGCATGAATAAATCTCATCACCGACGGTTTCCTGCCATTCCTGCCAAATATACAGTCCTATTAGTCAATGTCAGGCTCTGGGCAACATGAAAAATTGCAGAAATCCATCCTGGCTGTCACTGGAAATCAAAGGTCAACCTCAAAAACTGAGAGACTCCTTCCAGCTTTGGAAGGCATTCACATTTCAAGACTACAAATGCAATTGTCAAAGCTGTGCATGTTCATGTGAAACAGGAAGGAAAAATAAGACCCCGGACAATGGGACCCTGGAGGAGCGGCAGAGGAATCGGGCTTTTCCCAGGAAGGCATTTGCCAAAATGTTAAAATAGAATCTATTTACACAATAGATTGGAAAATGTTAACGGCCAAAAAACTTGTTAGAGAACAAGATTTCAGATGCGAAACACTGGGTGGGTTGTTCCATGAGTGTGCTCCAAAATAACGTATGGATTCTCCAAAATGAGCATCTTCTTTCATTACCCTTTTGGTGAGTTTTCTACCTCTGCTTTCACCATTAAAGTTCCCTCCTCTCCATACACCCAACCACCTGCCTCCATCTCATATCATTCTCCCATCTCTGCTCCCACCCCTGCTCAAAGCTTCCTCCCACCGCATCTGTAGTCTTCCACTGTAACGTGGGAACAGGCTGGACTCTGACTGTGCTTGAGAATAACAGGCAGAAAGTCAGGCTCCCCACTTTCTATTCCTGTGCCTCATCCTCGCCACTGAGCCTCCAGGAGGTCATTTCATCTCCACGATCTATGACTCAAGTCCTCCTCCTCCAGCAGCTGAATAAGCCCCTGGGTGTCTGCAGGGAGTGAGGTCCCAGAGCCATCAGTGACAGATCCCACATTCACCTTGATAAATGTTGAAATTTTTTATGTGTAAAAAGGGAGAAAGGGCCCTCTGAAGCATTTCCCTGGGGAGCAGATACTAAGCAGCTGAAATTCTCTGGAATTCAGCAGTTTTAAGTGGGAAACACAGCCTATAAAACTTCAAATAAACCTATTATAGACTGCATAGTAACCAGTGACAGTCACTGACACACCACCAGTCCCTTGCTGTTGCAGAAGCTTTCTTGTGGCTGAACACAAAGTGCTTTCAACATACCTGTCAGGCTGCATCGGACTCTTACTATCTACTTCTGGAGGAAATTCCAGGATCAGGCCTTCCTTGCCAGCCAGCTCTCTGCATTGAAGTTTTTGCACAACGGCCAAATTTGTTGTCACCATTCAGTATCCAGTTCAAATCATTGGGGATGTCATGTCTGATGACTCAAACACTAGTACCTGAGTGCCTGTGTTTACCAGGCACACCCCCATGGCATCTCCTGGCTCCCCAAAGAGAAACACAAAGCACTGGCTTAAACACATCACTGCTCAGTTAAGACGATGCTGACAGACAGAGAGAGAGGGGAGACACCTGACGTGACTTTTAAGTGCTGCTTCACTGAGGCAGCTACCATCCGACACTGCAATGCTGAAAATGTACTTCCCAACATGAGGGTCTACCCTGCTCACACTTGAATGGTCTCCTAGTAGATCATTTTGCAAAAGCTGACTGTCTGTGTGCTGATAGGCAAAGTTAGGGAGCTGAATCTTCTGACCACATTAAAAATAAACAGAGTAGCTATGATCTACAAAACTCAAAGATGCCTAAAGTTCAAACACATCACATCCTACTCCGATCTTTACTCCATGCATCACATGTGTTCAACTTAAGAGGTTTCATCTCATGCCCAAAGATGAGCAGGGTGAAGAGAGAGCAGTGTGAAGAAAAATGTCTTCTCTCTTTGGAAGAGAGAAGACATTTGTCTTCACACTTGCTCCTGCCTCAAGAGCCTCCCAGGTGGTTCAGTCTGAATATTTCAGCACGGCTGCAGCTCTGCTCAAGCTCACCTGGCAGTGCTGCATGTCTCGATGCCTGGGGAGGTGGAGGGAGAAGATGGAAAGAACAACAGGCACATGCCACTGCATATTCGACTAGAGGAAGTATTTGGAGTGTTCAAGGGAATCGCCACGCTTCTCCCTACACAGAAGCTGCATCTTGTGCTTGTTGTGCAATGCAGAGAAGCACAGGGCCAGAAGAACAGTCCCATGACAACAGAAGAAACAACAAATTCACTCTTCTCCTTTTTCCAGAAGATAAATGTCTTCCTTTGCAGTTTTACTTTACTTTCAACATGAGCAATTCTCTGTTTTCCAGAGAAGTATAGACGAGGCCCGTTTTCCTGCATCATTTGTATTTTCTGGATGTGCTGAAGGTCCCAGCTGAACTCTACCTTGGTCCCATGGACACAGTGCCAGCGATGACACCGAACAGCAGGGGCAGTTGGCAGCCCCTTTCAGCTGGGCACATACCTCTTCTGAGATGGAAAGCCCGGGTGGACAGCTTGCTATCACCATTCTCCAAAGCTTTTCAACAACTCCTCCCCATTGTCTGCATGGGATCCGCAGTCCCTTTTCAGCTAGATGTACTGTGTTATTTCAGTATAGCACTGTCTAGACAATTGAAAAAAGGGTGAACAATTTAATGTATTACTTTTCCTCTTCTTTTTAAGAAAATGGTGGAAGCCTGGACGATTTCTGGTCTCTCTGCAGTGTTTGTTTTGGAGTTTGTTTGATTATATATCTACAAATATATCCAGATCTGTATATATTTATACAGAGAGCTTAAAAAGCCCAAAACTATTTTCAGCTAGTGCAAGGGCTTTGTCTCACCATAAGATTTCTACAAGATTCAGTAATTTATCTTTATTCAGACCATTCTGTGAATAAAATGGTTGCTGTCCTACCAGATAGAAAGCAGATACTATCCTGCCTCCCCTTGGAAAGCAACTGACACGCCTCAGAAACAAGCAGCAGCAGTTATTAAAGGCAAGAATACCATCCCTTTCACCCCGCTGAACTCCATCCAGCCTCAACATTTCCTAAAACTGAAAAAAAAGAGATGACACTGCAAAATGTCTTACATAAATTTTGCTGTCCCAGGAGCCTCCACAGCCAATCTAAAGGGTCAAAGTACTTAAAGAAACCAGATTCTTATGGGGTTTCCCATAAGAATACTGCCAGATCTTGGCGATTACATGAAAGGCAGCCAGCATCACCCTTGACAGGTCGCCATCACTGCAGCAATTAAATGTCCACATTGGTTTGGGTGCCTGAGCCTCTCGCAGGAATCATACAATATTTTCCAGTGAAGTCTGGGGAGGGAGACACCAGCGAGCAGCAGCAACATGAAAACAACCATAATCTATTAAATTTATATTACTTATTTTTTTTTTGAAATAACATTTTCCAGCTTTTTCCCACTAATTACTAGAGATTAAGTAAATAAAACTTCTTGATGTTTGCATGAAGATACAGGAAACCCAAGTGCATCCCCAAGTCTTGAAGCCACTACTGTCTCCAGCATCAATGTGAAATCTGGTTCAGCCCTGGCTGCCCGAAGACTTTCAGCTCAGCACTGGCCACTCCAAGATACATTTAAGGTGGAATGAGGAATTTTCCCCTCAGCACTTGGCAGAAGAGCAATACTAGCTATCTAAACTCAGAGAATAAATACAGAACAAATTAACTTTCCCCACTCAAATCCCAGAGGTGTTTTTGGGAGGCCACTGTGCTCCGTGCTGCAATGCTGGGGAAGGCAGGGATGCACACAGTGATGGGCAGAGGCACTGCTGCTGGGGGAGCAGCTGGGTGGGTGCCCAAGTATGTGGATGCTTTTCTCCTCTGCATCCACATCGACTGTGGGGTGGAAGCTCCAAAAGTGCATGCTTCCTGCTGATATTTCTGTTTCTCCCAGTTTCCACTGAGGCCAGGAATAACAGGAGAGTAGCCCCAGCCCCTCCTCTCCTGGTACTGGACATAGCCAACAGCACGAAAAGCGGGGGCCGATGAACATGCTTGAGTTACTGAAGCAAATGTTTTTTGGTGGCTCTGGATGTTCCAAGTTAAGCTGGGACCACACTGCACTTAGCTTGCATGTTATCCAAACTCCTCCAGCAGGGCCTAATCCTGATGAATAGCCGGATAGCTATTAAAATTGTTTTCCTTGAACAGCTAAATGGAAATGTGAGGGCTTGACGCTTGAGCTAGCATTTAGAATGGGCTCAGGTAATCAAAACACCAGATCAGAGAGCGCTAGAGGCTTTGGAGGAGCTGAGATTCTATTCCATTTTGACCCTTTAATTTATTACAGCAAACAATTCCCACCCCCAATAAATTAAACTACCTCAATCTCCTCACAGGGGATGGCTGGACCTGATCACACAGGTTCACACTAGCTGTCTATACCTTTCTGGCCAGCAGCACTTCTTGTGCAACCTAACACCATCTGTCTGTCATTCTGTCATGTCACCTCAGGATGCCACTTGGGAAGAAACACGTCACCATCCGGCTCTCGCTGAAGACATCTGAGATGCCAGCATCCTGGATGGCAGCCTTCTCTCCACCTGGGTAGCAAACACCCAGTGAGAATTTAGAGCAACAAGCAGCATAAAGGCAATTCTGGAACCTCAAAATTGTTTTCTTTTATACATGGCCAAGCTACAAAGCGTTATCAGAGAACACCTGGTAGACATGATATGGTTCGGTGTGATACAGGTAGCTTTTAGCTGTCACACAGGAACAGCACAGATACACAGCAGAGTGGTAGATGGCTGAATGTATGAAATGCTTCTGCTGTGCCAGTTTGCTCCAGGCCCTCTGGTGTGGGTGAGGGTGATAAAGTCAGTGAAAAGCCGCTGAGGAGCTGGCAAGATGCTGATAAAGTCAGTCTGCAGGAGGTCCCAGCTTGAGGACAGAGAGCCTGTGAGTCCTGCACACTGCGCTCATCCCCACCCCCAACCACTTTGATCAGACACATATGAGAACAGGCCCATAAAGTCACCAACCATATGATGTAGGAGGATGAATAGAGGGAAGGTGGCCTCAGAGGAGCTCATTCTGTGAGCATGGCAGAGCCATGCAGCTCCCGAGGCAGAGCATTCCCCCCCCCACACCTCCAGCACAAACGTGTTGAACTGGTAGGTGGGACAGGCAGTCTCAGCAAGCTGAGAGAGCACTGGGACCACATGCCTGGGCACAGTTCTGCCCAGGAACACCACCACCAGAAAAAAATGGCTTACTGCATCCAAGCAGACAACTATTTTATGAAGAACAGAAACAGAATTTGGGCACTTCAAGCAAGTACACCAGGCTGTATATTCATGGGCATGGAGGCAGGCGTGCTGCCTGGAGAAAGTCCTCAGATACCAAGCCTCACTGACCTGGTTTCCTGAGAGCAAGCTATAAAGGACTCCTCTCCAAGCCACATCCCTACAAGGAAGCATATATTAAAAAGAAAGAAAAACGATGAAGAAACCATGTCCTGAGCTCAGCCAACGTCATGCACACTTCACTACTTGCAGCTGTTCCAAAAAACACTATCATGGGCTCAACCTGGCCGAGCTCAGATCAGCACTAACAAAATAACAGCAATTTTCAATGCCCAAAATGCATACATTTCAGAAAACCTGCTGTTGTGTAATATGAGGAGAGCAGCAGTGCAATTACAACAGGTAATCCAAGAGTTCGTTAACTGAGGGCAAAGCGGTAAGAACCCCAGGAAGAATGTCAATAACATTTACATAGACCTGATATATGGAGTAAGAACTGTGTCTCAGACTTCACCTAGGGACCAAAGATGATGCAAAGATGCATTAAGTGCTTCTCATTTCTCCTTATTTAACCTTCACTGGCTGTACCAGGACAGCATATGCCAACAAAGGGTGTTCTGTGTGCCCAGGAGAAACAAAGCACAAGCACTGCATGGGACTCCCCAGGATGCATTAGAAGCATCATGGAGAGGCCTTTGGTACCCAAAGTGAGTTCTGGGGACAAAGCTCCTCTTTTTCCAGACATGGATGGCATGAGACACTACACATCTTCCAGAGAGGGCCTGAAACTCACAGGGACTCCCTCATGTTAAGCCACAGGTCAGCTGTAGTAATAAGAAGAGGAGCTACTCAGCATTCTCTGCTCTGACTCTTGCAGAGAACCTGTGGGAGCAGACCCACACCACAGCCTATTGTCCCTGCATCCCCAAGGGACATGCTGAGCACCCACATCCAGCTCGGCAGCTCCTCGGTGGCAGCAGAGCCATCTGGCTGTGCGGCGTACATCTTCAGCTTGCCATAGCTGGGGGGAGCATACGGCACAAGCCAATTCTGGAGCCTGACGTTCAATGAGACTTGACAGGTCCCACTGAGGTCTGCACGCAGAGAAAGAGCCTGGGGCCCCCAAGCCGGCGACAGCGCCTCGACACTGCCCAGCCCCAGGACGCCCAGGGCATGAGGGATTCAGCATTTGGATCATCTCACAGCAGGCTGGCAGGGACCCAGCGGTGTGAGCATCATTCCGTCTGCAAGAGCTCGGGGCTGGCTCGCAATGCACTTTTACCCTTGGTGTGGGGGTGGGAGGCGGGGGATGCATGTGTGGGGACATTCTTCACTTGTCACCCCAGGCTTAGCCTGCTTCTTTCTCTGCAATCACCTAAAGGTGAGGAGGAGTTGAAAAACATTACGCTGACAGCGTTGTCGGGGCTGCAGATATAGGGCCTTCCGCTCCACGCCAAGCAAACCCTCTGGAATGGTTTGGAAACGATAGGTAAACAGTGTCGGGCTTGCTCAGCGGGGAGACATTTGTATTTAGATGTTATAGATAAGTGGTGCATATTTGAGACATCTGAAAGTTATTATTCCAGGCAGTTTCTAAACAGAGAATCGCAGTTGCATAGCCCCTTAACTCCGAGCTGACAGGCAGGATAATGATTTAAATTATTGTTAAACATAGGCTCTGTTTTAAATGGATGGAATTCAACATCACGGTAGGTTTGGGGGAACGGGGGTGTATTGCAACACACAACATTTCCAATTGTTGCTCTGAACCATGAGGGCTTCCCTGCCAACACCGAGCATCACTATTCACACTACAAAAATGGCAGATGTAGAGATCCTCAAAAAGGCAACATCACTCAGCTAGCTGCTGGATCACTATCATTCCCGCTAATTGCAACAACTTTGATTAAGAGAAATGCCTTTTTGAAAGCAAAATATAAGAAGTTTTCACAGACCGTAGAACAAGAGTTCAGCTGTGAATCATAATTACTTTTTATAACACTTTTGATTTACAAGTGATTTATGCTTCATTGAGTTCAAAAAGGTTATGTTTATTGTCCTATCACTCTGTTTTTAATGAAGCGTATCCTGATTCATTCTTACAAGTCTCTTGAAGCACAACTATTAGGTTGTACTAAATCAGAGAACTATATTTGTTTCATTCATGACGAGTTTGTTTTAACATAGGGCTTGTACCCCTGCAACCCCCACCCCTCCCAAAGCCCCCTCACCCTGCAGGCATGTTCAGCAAATACTGCCATCAGAGAGGCTTTCTGCCCCCACCATAAGCTGCTGTCTGACATGCCAAAGGCCAAGTGCAACAGCACACACTGGCTCCATACTGCAACCTCAACACAAGCAAAGACCCAGCAAAAACAAACCCGTCTCTTATGTGTAAAGGAGAAAGGGGAGGAAGAATTAATTTATTGCTTATTCAGCACCTAACTGTGTGTCTGTGTCACGAGCAAGCTCCCAGGCAGTATCTCCAGCTTACAACATCCTCATTTACCAAATGGGTAATTGACAGTAATGCAGACGAGAGGGTCTCGTCTCTGCTCACAGCATGGAGATGCAATTGGGCCTATAAAAAACTAATCACACCTTGTCACTTAAAGGAAATTACATGGTTGATTAATAATGGACAAGCTTCACAAAGGCTCAGCATACCAGCATTTTATTCTAATTATCCTCACCAATAATACCTAGAATTGTTTGGAAAGTTTGGGGGAAATTGAGTTCACTTACCTAAGCTTTAATAATTGTTGTGTCTAGCAGGGTAGGAGCATCACAGCAAGAGCCTTTAGCATATGAAAGGCAATATAAAATTAAATCATGAAGCAGTAACTCATGTCTCTATCAGAAACACACAAGTCACAGAAGTCAAAGGTAAGGAACTTCTGTTGGACCGGTAGCTTGGCTTGCCCACTCTTCCATGTGAGGAGTCCACTAACTCATAGAAGTCAAAACCCACAGTCCCCTGTCAGGAAGAAAAGCAGCATCTCCACCTGCAGAAAGCAGACACTTGTGTGATTTGTCTCAGGAAGATGAGAAATCTGAACCTGAATTGGGAACTGATCCTTTACCACTAAAGGATGGGCTTTTGACCCTTCCTGTTAACCACGGGTTATCGATCTGATGTACTCATAGCACTGTGTAAAGGCTTTCACCTCCGGGCAACGCTTAGCTGCTTTTCCTGCACAATTAAATCCTAATAAATATTCTTCCCTCATAAAAACAATGGACCAATCTCTGTCCAGACTTTTTTTTTTCTCTTTTAATGTGCAAAAAAAAGTATTCCTAGGCCTTGGCAGGAAGCAAACAAGCAAGTAAAAACCCTAGTGGGTATTAAAGCTACTACTGCCCTATTAAAAGAACCCAAGGGAAACACAAAAGGAAACTGCAGCAATCAATAGAAAACATGGAAATGGTTCCTAAGTCCTCAAGCTGGGCATTGAATTTGTGCAATAGCAACCCCCCTGGGGCAGGCCCAGGGACCTCCTCTGCCTCCTGTGACCTGCAAGAAGCAATACCTGATCCTTCCTGCAGCCCTTTCAGCTGGGGCTCAGCAGACAGCACATCCTTCAGAATACAGCGGTACAATGGCGAGTGGAAGCAGGATTTCCTCCTGTGTTTGTTTCCAGAGCCAGAGGCTCTCTGTAAGGGAAGCCTCCTTGTGCCTCCAAACCCGTCCTGGCCACAGCACAGCCCCCAAACCAGACAACTAAACCTCTATTCTTTCAATGGGCAGCACATGTGGTCCTGCCATTCGTGCATAAATCTTGAGACAATAGGTAGTGGAGAGAATAAATTAATGGTAAGGGTCACAAAGAAAGTATTTCCCATTTATTTTTCATTCTGGTCTACTTTTAGTAGCTTTTATAAGCTACCCATTTAACCAGTTAAAGATTCCAAATCTATATTCGTGAAATATCTCAGGACAGTCTGTTTCAGCAGAAGATCTCAGCAATATATGGCCAGTTTGAAAACTCGTTCTTACTAAATCCTCATATCCTGTCACAAGCTAATAAAGCTACTGTATTCCCTCTCTCTACCTGTGACTCACGATTTCTTAGTCTCCAGAGAAAAAAAAATCCTGCTAGTTTCAGTAGCCATCTTCATGCTGTACAGCCACCACGGACTCAACCACTTGATGAGGAAACTGCAACACTAAAACTGGTCTGGGATATCCTCTGGTGACCTTGCTTTCCACCTGTGGTGTCAAATGACAGACCAGCAGACAGGTCTCCAAACAGAATCACTACAGCCTCAACTGCTTGGCTTCACCACAGTCAGGAAAGGGATATTAAATGGGGAGACAGGGTTGCAACCAGCCTTTTGGAAGAAATAATAACCTGGGAAATTCTGACTCATGCTGATTTGTGATGAAGGAGTGTGACTGAGATACCAAAAAAAGGAATTGAATCAGGTTTTCATGGCTGTGTCAGAATGAATTAATTCTCATCATATAACTGGAAAAGATTTAACATCACAGAAGCATTTTTAGAATGACAACAGGATATGGAGGCTGTGGAAAGAAGAAAACATGATTATTGGGCTGGAGAGACTGACAGTGGGGAAAGATAAAAAAGAACTAAATATACCATAAAATAATAGCTTGGTCAAATGCTGCCAACAGGAACATCTTGAGGAGGGGACAGCAGTTTTGAGCATCTGGGACTGCTGGCTGCAAATATGCCTCAGACAACATTATGCCAGAACAACCTCAACAGTGAAACATCTCCAGGGGTGATAGTGGGGTTGTCTTTATGTCTATCCAGAGCAGTCAGAGCAACTGCTGCCACTGACTGCTGATTTTCAACCTTCTGCTAAAGCCAGGCACATACGTCCACCTGGGCTTGTGCAGTGGTCACCAGTGCCCATCTCAGAGAGTGGCTAAGATTACCTTTTTCCTCACACTTTTGTGGCTGCCAGTAAAACTCATAAAGTAAATAAAATGTCAGCTGAACTCACTGTAACTCTAGCTAAACCAAAGTCAGGATATTTCAGTTCTAAATGCCTGCCCATAGAAATGATTCAGGTTGGCATAACTAGTCCCTTTTAAAGCCATGTTTGCAAGTAATTTGCATTAATCTTCCAAACCCTCTGCAGGAAGGGAAGCATATTTAAGAGAGGATTGGTTTTTTTCCCCTCAACCAAGCAGGCTAAAGATGCAACTAAGTGGAAGATTATATGCTAAAGTGCAACTCAATAGACAGGAGCTCATCTGTCCACAAATTCCACAAACACAGATTGAGAAGTTTGAAATCCCCACTGCAAAGCAGTGACAAACAAAAAAAGAGTATCTACTCTTTAATCACATAGCCCACTCACCTTCATCCAAAACACTCCTTTGATAGACCTGCCAATGATTATTATTAGCAGAAGACTTCTATAAGAAATTATCTAATGGGAGCGATTGGACTTGATCTTAAAGGCCTTTTCCAAGCTAAACTATTTTATGATTCTAACTGTATGATTAAAAGAGCTGTTGCACAAAGAGGAATATCGAGAGCACAACAAAAAGCCACCAATCTGTGATGTAAGAAACACATAGAATCATAGAGTGGTTTGGGCTAGGAGGGACCTTAAAGCTCATCTACTTCCAAAACCCACACCTGACTCAGATATTTCCCCATGTGCCATTTTTCTCCTGTATCTTCATGATCCCTTTGATAGAGTGTCAGTAGTATGCACGTGACCTGATAAAAGAGCTAACTCATCTTCAAGGAATATGTCAGGCATCCACAGTGACCCATGCAAAACAATTCAAACACACCTAACTCCTTGTGCTGTCCACATAAAAGGCTGGGGGGAAGGGGCGGGGGGAGTGGGGGATGGCGGAAAAAAGAAAAACAAAGCTTTTGGGTTACGAATTATCAATGCAGTGATTTATAAGTGTAAATGGAATCTTGTATGATTGAACAAACCAGGCATCAACGGGATAGCATCTTGGTCACTGGGTTGTTCTTGCCTTCCCCCATCAATATAACCTTACGTCTCTTTGCCAAACTTGACCTTCTTCCATCACTTTCATACAGCAGTTCACACTGTTTCCATCCCTTTATCTACCCAATCCCCTCACACTTCTGGGTCCCATAGAACTAGCCCCATGGAACTAGTCTAGCTTTCCAAGAAAAATGAGCATTGCTGGGAAAAATAAACCCAAAACCTTCAAACTCCCCTCCACCTTCAGCTGTGCGTTCCAGCCTCCCCTACTCTGCTGATCTCTCCTCCTAAAAGAGCCTTTGCTTCTCAGAAAAACCATTAAGCACAGAGCCTGATCCCTGCATAACCACCAATTACCGATTAGCCACAGACTCCTGTTTTTGACCTAGCAAGCCCTGCACAGAACCCAGCAATGAGCAGATGGCAAAGAAAAAGATCCAGCAAAGCACTTAAGCACATGGCTATCTTTAGGAATGTGAATTAACATACTTACTCGAGCATATACCTGATTTCTGGCACACCAGACACAACTACATATGTGCAAGAGGTGGGTAAGCAGTTAACTACCCTGTTGGATTCAGGCCTGCAGCCTGCGCAGTCGTCTCTTCTGAGCAACTGAGAACTGGTAAATTGTACAGCTGTGAACTATATGCCTCTAAAAAATGACATTTCACTTCCCACTTGGATATCTTCTCCATCAGCTTCCACCCATCAGACTGCTAACATAGAGCACCCTCAGCCTCACTGTTGGGTTGTTACTCAGCCTCTTTGGGGTTTATCTGGTTTTCAGTGAGAATTGATCTTTCATTGAAGCACCAAAATTCATTGTACAGTCATAATAGTGACTATGGCCAGAGCCCAAATTTTTTATGCATTTCTTTTGAGTGAGCCAATTAGGCCAAGCTGAAATTGCTAGTCCATGCAGCTCCGCAGTGAAATTATCCATCAGTTCAGTTTTCTTTCCAACTGTTCCCAGCAATGACCTTCGGCATGAGGCCAATTTTCTTCCACCTGCCCAAGCAGCACTACATTTGAGATCTACAGATTCTACCATATTAGGAACAAAGTAATAAAAAGTGTTTTGACAAACACAGGCAATGTCAAGGCTCATCTGAAACACAAGTATTCTCCAGTGCACTGAGTCACTGAATCAGATCCAGCTAGAACCAACCAGGCCACAGAAACAGGAGCAGAAACCAACAGGACTGGTGTTTTTGTCAAAAAGATGCTTTTCACACAAGACAAGCTGGGATAACAGAGCAGTCTGCAGATGCCTGGGAATGGCTCAGGAAGGTGATGACTGCTGCCTACAGAGGCTAAAGGCGGGCAAAGAAAATCAGCCCGGGAAACTCCACAGCAGAATGAGGAAGTAATATAAAGGTCTGTGGGAACACACTGACCAAATTGCCATCAGTCTCCTGGTTCACCTAAACACTTACACGGCTCCAAGGTGCTGGGCTCCTCCAGACTCGGGTGCGGAGAAAAAGAGGGAATGCTCTGCATTACAGATTTTGGAAGCTTCAAATCTTTTCCATGCAAGTGATGCAGTATTTATTGTCACGGTACCAGCGCAGGAATAGGGTTATTGGATTCTAAAGGCTTTTTCCCTGGAGTGGTCTTTATCCTCTTAAAAGAAGATAGAGCAATTAATTTTATTTTTTTTCCTGAAGAGAATTAATTGTCTGTGAAGGGTCACACTAGTGGCCAGATACATCACAAGAGATTTTCATCTTCTTAAACACACCAGCCATAGCCAGTGGCACTAGATTTGTTCAGTGGCTGGCAATCTGATTTATCAATCTTTTATCCCTAGGTGCAGACTAAAAATCCACCAATACAAAATAAGTTTAATTTGAAAAATCTAATAGGAACAGATAGAATGAAAATTTCTTTTAAAATGTTTCCGTAAATGCCTTTAACATAAAAATTATGCTAATGGATGGAAATCAAAACTTGACGCTGGATATACTGTTCTAGCCTATATATATGGAAATGCTTTTTATAAATTTTGCAAACATTTTCTATAATATCCTGCTACAATTCCCATGAGAATGGGAAGATGCACTCACCAAATGCACATCAGTACAAGGGATGATATTCTCACCAAATGCTAAAACATAGGGGAAACACATACTATTGTCAGAACAACATATAATAAAAGAATGCTATAGAAGAATGCAAAATCCAGATTTCCCTAAATTTCTGAGCAGGAAAGAGGAGCCCAGCATCTCACACAGTGCATCTTGCAGGATCAGCTGCATTATGAACAGAGCTGATGGAACCTCCACATCAAAATCAGGACTGAGTCAACACATGTAGTTTATCTTGGAGAACAGTAGGTAGCATCTCAAGATGCCTGAAGGTGAAAGGCAGGAAAAAACAACACCTGCACTTGCAGAATTATTGTTTTTCAAGGAGGACCTAGAGATGCTGATCATTGTCTGAGACAGGACACTGGATTCCGTAGACCTTCAGTGACTCAGTGTGCTTGTCCCAAGCTAATGTCAGGACAGGGAACAAGACTGCAGCAAGCTGAGGACAGAAGAGTGGTGCAAGACAAAGGGTCCACTCAGGTTCTGCCTCCAGCATGGAGGGAGGAGCACACACACATGTGGGGCAGCACAACTTCCTCCATGCATGCTCCCAGTCTTCCCAAGCTCTGCCCCAGAGCATCAGTGACATCTTTGCATTTACCTGCCCCAGAATCAAAATTTGCTTTTTAAGAAACTCTTTCATTTGACTCAATGCATCCTTGATCTAGACATCCCCAAAGTTGCACTGCACTGGTTATACAGACACACAGTCATACAAATTGTATTTTGTACACATCAGTAAAGTGTGATGTACATCTAATGAACAGAGAGAGGCTCCTTCTGCCTAGGAAATCCCAAATAATTAATCTTTGGCAGAAATAAACAAACGGGACATTCTAGCCCATGTAACAGAATCACGATTTAGTGTGAAACAAGTGTCTATGGCCAGTCACTGGTAGCAGGTATCGGGAATGCTCTTACACATCACGTAACTTTTGTGTGCAAGAATGTGCCATGATTTATCAACAGTTACACTGACAGCAGTTTGGTGAGAGTTCAATGCTGTGACAGGCAGCACTGCATGTTTGACTGGGCTGGGCACTGCAGCACCAGCACTGGAAGAGCAGCTTTCAGTGAGCACAGACCTGAGTCACTAATGAAAGATCTTCATCAAGATCATCAAGAGCTGACATAAGCAGATGACACCACTTGCTTTTCACCAGCTTTCAGCCACCTAAGAGCAGCTACACCCACACAGACACCGAGAGGCTCATTTCTCCTGATAAGGATACATGGAAGGAGAGGTCCTGGCTTGGATCCACACAGGGTCCCTCAGTCAAAATCCTCTGTTTTCTTTGGGATGAGACAGCAAAGTCTAGAGGAGCTTCTGCTCAGTGTTTTGTCAAAGAGAAATGTGTGACAAAATCCTGGGGTTAGATTCTGCTCACAGTGTAAAACCAAAGCAACTCCACAGGTGACTCCAAGTTAAGGCTTGTAAAACTGAAAGTAGGGTAGGTATATAGGTAAAAATTTCTAGACTGAGTCCAACAACAACAGTCCTGCTTGTACTGCTTGGAAAAACAAATGGAGACTTCAGAGTACAAAGCAATCTCATTTTTAACTCTGTTGCTAATATGGATGGAAAAGTCAATTCGATTTTATTAAAGGTGTCAAAATTTTTTACTAACCCAGACACCTACAGGGATAACAAAATCGTATCATCTGTATGGTAAATTGCATATTCAGCAGCTGTGATACCAATTAGATGTTGAATTGACAAAGTGCTATCTCACGCCATTAGAGACATACCGTACAGAGCCGGTGTTTAGTTTTATCATATAAGCAATGTTTAGCCATCACCTGTCACACAGGCTTAAGGGAAAGAGCCTCCACATCTGGAACAGCTGGAATTGCAAGATTACCACAATAAATTGTTATACTTTTACCAGATGATCTACTCTGTTTACATCCAGAAGTTACCTCCACTCTTACACTGGAGTAAACAGACTCTTTCAGTCAAGCTATAGCTTTATGAATCAAGAAGAACTGGCTTTCAGATTTGCACAGTTTAAGCTATTTTGCTGAATATTTTGGAAACGAGTATTAAGAAAGCTGCAAAGGTTAATTCCCTGTACCAACATATTCTCTTCACCTCTGTTTTTAAGAAAGACACTTATTACTTCCAGAGTTATAATAGGAACCACATTAGACAAACTCAGGAAAATACAATTTTATGTGGTATTATCAGTCAAGAGAACTCACTGTTAAAAAAAAAACAACAAAGATACCTTATTCTAATAGTTTAATCAAAACACCACAATCTTGCTAAGATAAGGAACTCTTTGAAATGTTTCTCCATTAGCAGTGAGCTATTATTCTCTAAGGTCCTGGCTGTAGTAGAAACTTCTGTGACCAACTATAACTGTGTAATGAATTCAGTATATATTCAATTAATCCAGTAGTTTATACATTTAGTAGAAGTAAAATAAGGTCAAAGCCCTGTTAAATGGACTCCCTATTTCCAGACTACAGGTTCCATGTTCCTGCTAAAAAATAACACCACTTAGCAAAGGCAAGATAAACTTAGTGTACACCAGCAATATTTACCTCCTTAAAGCAACAGCCACATCACTCATCAGAGCAGATATTTCATGTGAAGGCATCATTTTTTTAACAGAGGGGCCTATCTTTGCAGTGTCAGCATCTGAACTACAGCGTACACACACCCATAATCTAAACACCACTTACAAATGTCAGAGTTTTAATATTCCATTGTACTTTTATGGGTAACATGGAAAATATTATTATATAGCCCTTCTTGCCTGTGTTAGGAACAATATTTCAGCTTTCCAGAACCAAAGGAACTTTACAAAGCACAGAATTTATTTTTCCACTGGTCATTCTGTCTTGTTAGTCTTCATTTTTCTCCATCTGGGCAGGAACAGACAGGCTAATCCCTCTCGAGTTTATTCCTACCCGGGTTCGCTTGCAGGCCCTCCTGACACCGATGTGGATACAATTTTGGATGACGTACACATCCCTGATAGCACACTATGTGCCAGATTTTGTCCTTCCTGCTCTGCTTTAGCTCCACGAGCTGTCCTGCTATGGCAAAGGTGGCTCAGGTCAAAGCAACAGGTACAGCAACGAGCAATGCTGATAAAATATATGCAACACACCCAGCCTGTGTGAAGTGTGGTAATTCAAAGCCTCATCAAGACACAGTGAATCTGAAATGTTGATTCCTTGGAGGTCTTATTTTACTTGGCACCTGGCTGATCTGACTTACTCGGCACAACCCTCAGCACAGTCAGGGCAGGACAGGGCTGGGGAGATGCTGCCTTCCCGCCCTGGCTCAGGCAGGGCTCGGAGCAGACACCTGCCCAGGCTCATGGATGCAAATTCTCTGCAGTTTACAAACAATCACAAAGATAAGGTAAAAAAAAGCCACTGCGTTCATGAGTCCAGGACAAGCTCCGGCTTGCTTGAAAGTGCCATCTCCAGCAGCCTTATCATGGTAAGCAAGACAGACAGACCAACCTTCAGGCACAAGGAGATGCCTCTGGGCTGTGGGCTAACTTGTGGGTACCTATGGCATCTGGAAAAATATGTCCCTCCAGAGGTGTTATGGGAAAGTAGGGATTAATTAAAATGGCAAGAGATTAGTTATTTACTGAACTGTTTTCACATTTTTAGCCATGTTAGAGAGCTTCCTGCAGCTGCCATAGAGACAACAGCTACAGACAATAAAAGTTTATGAGCAATTTAAATTCTCTCTCCCCTAAGGAGATGTGGAAAAACAATGACAACTGACTGTTTGCAGGTCATGTATATCTTGCCTTCATTAAGTAGGAGTCCATTTAAACACACATTATTCTTTTCCATCAGATTGTCAGAGACGTCCAGAGAGGGGGTAAATAGTTTACAGCTTCCACTTTGAACAATGAACCATAAAAATACACCACAGTCATATTTGATTATCCCATTTTGTTTAGTGGAAAGCACTTTCAGCACATCAGTCTGCTTATTTGCATGTGTCAGAGTAGCAACAGAAATCGATTCCCGTGGGCAATGGAAAATAAGTTCCACACTTGGAAAATAAAATAGCAATAACCACATGCTAAAACTACAGATGCATGTGATAAATTATATTTACCATCAGTCTTATACCAATCACACCTGAAATTCGTCCATAAATCTACCTCGTTTGAGGCTTATTTAATGTTTCTTCTAAAGGTGCCCTGGAGCTAGAGATTCAATTTGCCTAGGAACTGACCAGGGTAAAGAAATAAAACAAGTTTCCTTCCTTCCCTACAAAATGTTCAACTTCCTTGTCAAATACACACTACCACAAGTCTCAAATTGGTATGTTTCCTTCCACAATCAGCTCATATTTTGACTTTTGATACTTTGCAAACATGAAACAATAAGAAGCTAGGAAGGGGATCTGGAGAAAGAAAATATCTGCCAAGTATGTAACATAATATATATATAGCACTATAATATACAGCACTGCCAGTTAATTCTACTAGAATCTGTATATGTATTTCTTACTAAAGTATGTATTTATATTGTTTCTACTTTAGGTAAATTTAATATATTTAGGTATGATACATATGCATTAAAAATTTCCCCAGTTTGCAAGGCCTCACTTTTTTCTTTCCAAGAGGTGGTGAAGCTTTGCACTCAACAGGTGCCTTGCAGTGTGCCCCTCTAAGTACAATCATCCCTGAGTTTCCAAGTTTGTGCTGGTAAAAGACTAAGACTACTTTGAAATATTACATGAACAAACATACAGATGGATGGGAGTATGAATGAAGCAATAAACAATGAAGGGTTTGGTAACAGATAGGACTAAGGAAAATGAACAGGTATCTCCTCACACTATCCTATAAGGGCAGAGGCAGTATGATGAAACCATAATTTCCATACTGTTAGAATTTATCTGTCACACTTTGAAAGAAAAGATACTAGATACTGCTTGGACCAGGTGATCTTCATTATTCTTTTCCAATCTCAGCTGCTCTCTGATCCTGTGATACAAAATCACTACCGGAAAAAAAGGATCAGTCTTCCAAAAGGCACTATACAGTGGGTAAATGTGGAATTCCTCACCAAAAGATACAGCAAGATGCTGCAGATATGCATTATGCTTTAACCTTCATGTCACTGAAGGAAGCTGCCATCCTTGCTGTCCAGCACTGGGTCCATAGAAGACCTACATTAATGTTTTGTAGGCTGTGCCAGGTTCACTAGCCAAGTGCTTGAAAGAAGCAGTGGTCTCCCGTTTGGTTCTAGTGAGCTGCCATTCTTCCTTTGGGGCTTGGAAGACCCCAGGATTTAAACAGCTGCTCCTTTCCTGTTCTTTTTTGATGCTTTATAGCAGCAGTGAAGCAGCAGATTGCTTATGTTCCATTTTTCTCGGACTCTTTTTGAAGTGTGAATGAGCATGTGTGTATGTTGAAGTGATAACATAAGGCTAAGCCACATTTCTAGTAAATATTACTTTAAATTACTCTGGAATGTAAAAGTGCACTTATGCAAAACTAGCTGCCCAAAAAGGGCATCAGAACTGTAAAACATCCTGACTGCAAGCTGAGCATGTTGGCAGGGCACTCACTGTATAAGGGCATGTTTACAGGTCACATAAGCCTGCATCTACACTGAAACTTATCCCCCAAAACACAGAACATGCATGCACTCAGCTGCAAAAACGTCCCCTACATGCCCCTTTACACTGTGGCAGGAAACTAGGTGAGAACTTGTGGTCAGAGACCAGATTCTTGGGTAAATGTAAGTCTTTCTATCTCTAGAATGTGGATGTTGGTGAGGAGAGCAAGGAGTAGCCTCTCACCTCTGAGCACTGTGAACCTCCTTGCTGAAGCCACCGTCGCTCAGTTTGACTCACTCCAGCAATGACAGGCAAGATGTGGTCCAAACTCAGCCCCTGACCTCCCCTCAGCTGAGATGCAGTGGCCCACGCAAGCCCTTTTTACCTGCTTTAGAACAAAATCAAGCAGGCAAAGAAGGTGCTTAAAGGGCTCTGCTTCTGAACATACAGGGCAGGCAGACCCAGCCAGATCTGACACAGCCACATAAACCTGTGCACTGACAGCAGTAATGATGTGTGGGTAATTATCAGTGAGGCTGATACTATGGGTAAAGCCATGGGCAGATGGAAATGAAAAATTAAGATATAAACCAGTTGTGGCTGTCATCAACAGATGCAATTTAGTGATGCAAGGGTGTTGTGCAATGCCTGTGATGCTGATAGAAAAGGAGGCAGGACTGAGCTGCACAACAAGGCTGATGGCATTCCTGATTTGAGTGGCACTGCTGTATAACTCTCTGGGAAATCACTTCACTCCCTCAGGCTTTGGGCCATCTTTTGTTCAAGTCTCTCTACCAAATCTGTCAGACAGGAACAGTGTCACTAGACTCAGTCAGTGCCCTGCTGTACTTGTTTGGCTGGAATAGGTACTGTAATTAAAACAAGCAGAACAAAAATGCGATGCTTTGGAAGTTGTGACTTTTGGGGGACATAAATGCACCCTGAGCATTCCCCTGCAGAGCTGAGGTCTTGCAGTGACACACTCCTCATTGATGCATGTCTTTCTTTTGGGCAAATATGATTTTTCAAGTAAAGCTACATCATTGGGCATGGGGAGGGCATAATTCTGAGGTAAACTGAAAGACAGCCACCTTTTGGTATTCTTGGGTGAAATGCACATAAAAGCAAACGGAGGCAGTGCAGAGGTGCAGTATGACCCTGTAACATTACAGTCACTGGGAGAACAGCGAGGCTCAACAAGGAACAATAGGGTTAAATAAATCACTGACCTTGAATCTGAAATGCAGGTCTCTTCTGTTCAACATACCACTCCAGCATCCCCAGCCTCCATCAGATGCCCTGCATGCCATACCAGGCTGAATTCAACCATATGTTTGTAGCAAAGCTATGAAATTAATTTGTCAAGTCCCGGGAGTTTTTGGCAAGTTGTCCTATGCTGTATGTGTGGTCTGCTACACTAAAACAGGCATGCAGAGCATTACAGTGGGTATGTCTATAGGATCCAGAGGCAACACAGTCGATGATTTTCCTGCTCTGACTTTCGGTGCTGTGTAATCATGAAATGAAGACATTTGAGCACAGTTGCTAGGCTTAAAGCCTGCTGAAGGCTGCTGGAACAAGCTATAAATATGTATCTGAGCTCTGTGCCAACTGTGTAAACTCAGAAGCTGCCTGCCTCATTCAGGGACTTTATACCCACCGGAGAGTCCGCAGCCTGTTAGACTAGAGGCAAGTCAGTGGCTGGCAAGAGTCACGTTTTCCTTGTGAAAGGGGATATGGAAGATGCTAGGACAACGCAGAGGCAGATGACAGAGAGGAAATAATTTCTCGGGTGTTTTGAAAGGAAACACATAATCCAGAGTTATGGGACCTCATTAATCAGGAGAAGGAGTCCCAAGGTGCCAAATCTTACAGAGGACTCAGAGTCATTCTTAAACTCATCTTAACTGAACCCTTGGCGTGACATTTGCCCAAATTGTAGATCCTATTTCAAATATCAACGCCTTGGCCTACAAACAGTTGCCTAATAGCTCTGATTCAAACCAATTCACAACAAAAGATAAATCTTTCTGCTTCTAAAAGAAACCAACAAAGCTGCCGAGAAATTCTTTACTTCCTTGGCCTCATGCAATCTTGGGCTGGTAGTCTTTGCAGCAAGAAGAGGTCAGACCCATTTTTTCATCTCCTGAACCCACTCCCATTTTCCCTGCAGTGTAGGTTGCTATGGCCAGTTCTGCCATCATATTTTTAATAGAGCAAGCAGTGCAGAAAGGAAGCGAAACTGTCAGAGAGAGGCTTTATTGAAGTTTTTGATATATAGCATGAAAATCTAATATTAACAGAGATTATCAGCTGCACAACAGGAAAAAGCCAGGAATGCTCAGCCTTGCAAGATCATCTCATCTTCAGAAGGAACTCAGGTCATAAAGGTCAGCAGGTATCATCAAACCTTTTCCATGGTGAAAACAGGACCCATGAAACTACCATTATGTGGAGAAGTGCTGTGATTTGGCCCCAGTGACAACACAAAGCCAACTCTGTGGCACCTGGCTGACACTTCTCATCCCCTAGCAACCTACCTGCCCCTTAAGTTAGTCCTTGGAGACTCTTTTAAGTTCTTCTAAGATGTAGAAACTCAAATAGCCCAAACTTTGGCAGCCTATACATTTGGGGCTAGATTGAGTTCTCATGTATGCCAGACTACCTCCATTTCATCTGAGGATGGCAGAAGACACAGGCACCTAGCACTCCTTATCCTCCAACCCCTGCCGTATACACAACCTTCAAGCTCCAAAGGACAAAACAAACTACTCTATGAAAGCAACATCAGGGCATCTCCCAGGTAATCTGGAAGATAACTATGTTTCAAATCTTCCCACCAAACCAGCCAGCCAATCATGAAAGTCCCAGGAAGCCATCTGTCCATAACACCAAAATGCATTTCCCCACAGCAGCATGAGGAAAGCAGCAGATGCGATAAAGTGTTACAAGGTATATGGCACACTTCACACTATGCTCCCATACAGCAACACCTCCCAGCAGAAATCCACTTATTTACAGATGACGTCTAGTGCTATCCCATAGTGGTTGTATCCCGCCTCCCACACAGGCTGAGGACCTGAGGTGCTCTGGGAGGACCAATGGCTATTTCCCTCTGCCTGTCCCAGCACGTGGGGGTAGTGTCAGGCTTGCCCTTCTCTCAGAACAGCTCAGCATCATCTGACCTTGGTGCCTTACGAACCGGGTACTCACCTAAAAGCTGCACTCCGCGGGTCAGTCCGTAGACGTCGATCAAAGCCCAGAGGGGCTCTGCTGTCCTCACCCCGCTGAAGAAGAGCATCGCAGCAGAGTCGTTCACCCGATAGAAAACCCGTCCCTTCTTGTCCACCCAGAAGGCTATGATGTTTCCCTCATTTGCAAACTCTTCTGGCAGAGCCTTGGCCCAAAAGCCACTTTGAGAGACCAAGTCAGGGCACGCATACTTTGGCAGAGTGTCAGGGTTAATCCTTGATGGATCCTTGGAAGTAAACCCGAGCCGAAGAGCCCCACTCCAGCAACACTGCTTTTTAGTGATCTGCAAAGACAACAGAAGCAATAACAGCATTTGCCAGTTGAACATCTACTTAGAAGCCACAGGCTCTGTGCCATCAAGCACCCATGGCCACCATGCAGAGGAGCTCACTCAATTTAGGAAACATTTACCCACCAAACACTGCTGTAGCTTTCTCAGCTGCAATGAGCAATGCTACACACTTAGGATACAATGCACATCTTTTTTGGGGAAAAAAAATAAAATTAAATCTATGCAGAGAGGTGAAATGTAATTACAGCTGCATGATGACTCACTTTTATTTCTAGAGTAATTCCTTTTGGGCTAAGAACCATCTCCTCTCACAAAATGTGCTAAAACATGGCCATAAGAGCTTTTATCTTAGCACCTGCAGCAGCAGAGCTCTTCCCCTGTGGTGCTCAGGATGGTGGGGTCTCTCATGACCTGAGGGAACAGCACTGGTTCCAGAATCACAGTCACCACCATAGTGTTTTCTGGATTTCCCAGACAAGTAAAAGACAACCTTACCCCATCTGGCTTGTCAGATTGGATGAAATCACAGCCTCTCAGCACAGCACTTGTGCATGGGAAAGTACGATTTAAAGTGTTTAACTATATTAAACACATGATCAGGAGGCAATAATAGATGTTGACTTCTGATTGAGGAAAACTTATTTATTTCAATTGCAAGTGGTGCTTTTCAAGATTTGTCATGCACATCTACACCCCACCTGTCAGTATGTGGTTACTTAGTGTGTCTGGGGTCAGGAATATAGTTGTTGGGATGATGCATGTGCCTCATCCACCCTTCTGTACTTGACAGACAGCAGGACCAAGGACCACAGATGCCTCCAGAGTCATTGGCTGCTTCTCACATGAACTGAGCCCTGGACTGGAAGGAACCTGAGGGAAGCAAGCAGTGGGTTATAAGCACACGCAGCACATCCCAACCACTGCACAGTTACACAGTCTCTTTTTCCTCATGGAAGCAGGGAGTCTTTCAGGGTTAGAGTGTGGTCCTCAGGTGAAGATGATGCCCTTGGATAATTTTTTCTCTTATTTTGCTGAACCTGCTGGGAACTGTTCCTCTCAAAGGTGTTCAGCCTGTCAGTAGCCAGACTATGAAGGACCTAATGATGCTGGATCCAATCCTATGTGGGGCCAGGACACTTCCTCCAAGCCAGCTAAGACATAATTAGTGTTTCTGTTCATGCACTGAACCTGCAGGGCACATGAGATCACTTGAGACCCACCTCCATCAAAGCTTTGGCAGCCTCAGGCAGTTTCAGTCTTGGCTGCAGGACAAAGGCAGAAACATGGATAGGTATCACAGGTCAAGGGTCATATAGAACTTGCTACCTTACTGCAATTCCTCTCTGTTAAAAAGCTAATGGCTCAGATGAGTGGCAGTGCCAAAGCCTGAACTCTCCGGGACTGCAGGATTTCATTCTCAAAGGCTTGGCAGCAGGTCCCTGTGTCCTAGCTAGGAAACCAACAGCACAAGATTTTCACCAAGGGATTCTCCAAGGGATTTTCTTTGGACTTGTGAATTCTCTTCTAACCACATTTGTAAATACTGCATTTTTCTTTCATGTGTCCCCCTCCAAGTCAAATTTGGAACATGTGCCCTTGGCGACACAACAGTCTCACAAGAAAGACATTGTTCAAAGCCTAGAGATTTCTGTTTAATAATTAAAGTATCAGAGAAAATAATTCAAAGCTTAAAAAAAAAAAGAAAGAGTTATCAACAGATAATTCCTCAGTTAAGTGAGTGCTACTCAGTCCAGCCAAGCACCTAAACTGTTTACGTGAAACACTTAAGCACTGACCTCAGTCCCAGGAACCACGGAAAGCTCCTTTTCCTGGGATGGACAATGAGATGGCACTAAAAAGGACTGAAGTGGATTTTCTATTTCATATGCCTGGCTAGGATGAGACAGGATCATGCATGTCCCCAGCAGAAGAGGGCAGAAGGGGCAGGCATAGGCCACAACGGAGAATATACACACACTCCAAGAAGGCCACTTTATTTATTGCACAAAATTTGCTGCAAGCTCTATAAGCTTCTGGGTTTGAGATAAATATGGCCTCATTGTTATTTTGTACAATTCACAGAAGTAACAGGCAGCATTAAGTAAGTATGCATGCGGTAATCGAGGCTGCACACGTTCCGTGTGCTAACCAGCACCTAATAAACAGTTCTCAACACAGTCTGACCACAGGCAAACTAACATCCAAATTAAGTTCTAGTATAAACCCTGCCAAGAATTAGACACAGCTGGACAGAGGGTACACAGTTTTGCCAAAAAAGGCAGTGGTTAATGATGGACCAAATTTTCTCTTCAGCAGCCACTGCTCGCAGAAAAGCTCAGGAAGTTCATCGGGTTCAAGAAGGGGAGGAAAAGATGTCTGTTTCCAGAGATTCATGCTCCTGTTTCTGTGCCACCTTAGACAACCTCACCCCACTCAGAGCAGTGGTCTGACTTACACAGAAGAAACCATACTGGGACATAAATCTGAGGAAAAGAAAGAGGGAATTTTCCCAAAGCCCACACAGCTCTGGCTGCCTGATGGCATTCCCAAAGCTGCAAAGAAACCATCAAGTAAAACCCAAGGCACGACACCTTAGAATGGTATCTCCTGACTTCTTCTAGTTTTTCAATGGGAATCTAGACATTATAGGACCTGAATGACTGGGTTCATGGTTAGTCTTTAGCTGGGAAGAAGTTATATCATTTTCCACAGGCACATGCAATAACAAGGCAACTGTAGGATAGACTTGTCAGAAAAACAGTGACATTTTCACATTTCCATCCATCCCTAAAGTGTTGAAGTCTGTTGATTACTCCCATGAGACCTTCATATTAGACTCAGCAGGAGCTCTGCTCGTAAATCCCTTATGCAGAGACAGAAGAGCATGCATATTCTTTTCATGTGTTATGCAAGCTAAAGTCCTAAAATACACAGTTATAAACAAGTGTGAATTTTCAGAGATAGCTACATTGTTTTAGAATGAAGAAATAACCCAGAACCTTTGCCTAAATCATTAAATCCACTCCAATCTTTGATGGTGTTTTCGAAACCAAAATGCTGCTTTCATCTCCTCCCAAATAATTTTTCACAGTTGTTTGTCCAAACTGTGGGCCAACATGGAAGAAATCCCACTAGGTGACATGAGGGAGTCCTGCTGGGTTTATAGCCCAAATGGAAGCCACAAGAGCTCATAGGAAACAACAAACGTGAGGCAGGGATTTTCTACCTAAGGGCCTGAGCCTACAACCACTGAAATCTCTGTCTTCTATTTAGACTCAGTAGCTATATGCAGCTAAACCTGGAAAATTCCCTGTGCACAGACAAAGGATTTGCAGGAGGATCTTTCATGTGTGCCATAAACATGTCTGCCAAAGATGATAACCTACTTTGTGCCAATGAAAGACACAGAATCAGCTGAGAACAGAATAACCCTGTCCCACAAACTAGAGGGCAAAAAATTGGAAAAAAACTGTGGGTGAATTGCATGGGGTACTAAGCTCCTTCAGGGTGCTGAGAGCCTAAAAAGTGTTTCATTTCCTAAGGGGACTGAGTAATTTCTTGACGGGGAAGCATCACCCAGTGCACATGGAAGCATGTTGCCTCAGAGAAGCTGAACTTCCCACACCAGCTGCAGCACAAGGGGTACCAACTCCATCTTCTTGCCTACCACAGACACAAAGGAAGTGAAATCAGCTTCTGCCTGCAAAATGTGATGCCTGCAATGTTCTTTCCTTTGACATTAGCACTATTAGGTGACTGATTCAAAAACACTCAGCAGACCACCAGAAAAAGCCCTTTCTTAGACGGTAACTGTGACTGCATAGAGTGCTCCTTTCATCCTTTCAGCAAAACCCTTTCATGTTCCCCACCAAGTGCACGAGCAAGCAGGTGGGGAACATGAAAGCCACAGCCAACAGAGAAGAGGTGAACAGGACCTGGGTCCTGTTC
>VXBZ01008674.1:336538-401665 GCA_013399135.1 Heliornis fulica | reverse complement strand
TGTTCACCTCTTTTCTGTTGGCTGTGGCAAGACTGGCTCTCTCCTCCACGAGACAAGCTCTCATTGCTGCCTCGGTTGCAGGATGAAAAGGACTTGTTTTTTGGAACTGAGCACATTAACTCCCCACCTTCCCTCAGCCCACCCAGCAAAGGTCCTTTGCAGGATGCATGCAAAGCCTACGGGACATGTGGACTTGAGAGATACTCAAGCCTTTCAGGCTGACCAAGACAGCCCTTTTTTGTTGCTGTTTTCCAAGCAATCTGCTGTCCCTTGTCTAACATCCAGATAAGGTATTTTAGATCACATATTTCCCTTCTCATCCCCAATTCTGCAGCGTTCTGTACTGATGGTTCCAAGAATTATGAAGTCAAAAGCAGAAGTAGCAACAAAGACTGCAGACCTTCAAGGGCAAGAACTGACTACTGTGCTTTTCAAAGAAGGGCTAAGGATCGGGTGCAAGCACCAAAAGCCTGGTAATACCCAACATCCACTTACAGGAGCTCACATGACAATGAGGGAAGGTATCATTCACTCACCTTAAGCCTGACTTGTTCATAAATGACAATGGGCCTGTTGCTGAAGGTAATGGCATTGCAGAAGCTAGCCTGGCGCTTCACTGCCTTCTGCGTCGTGTCCATGATGATCTGGGATCCCTTCGTGTGTGGATGGAAAAGCAGAGGGCTGATGGACAGAGCTCCACACTGCGGGATGGGGAGACAGTGCTTCTGCTTGTGGTGGCATCGGTGGGAGGAAGCTGAAAATGACCCACCTATGGAATCTGAAAGTAGAATGGGGAAAAAGGGTTTAAAACCTGCTGTGAGTAACAAGTAAAACATTTTCAACATAAAAAAGCAGAGGTACTTCAGAGGAGAACAGATCAGGTATATGTTATTCAAATACCTGCTCTGTAAATCATTAAGGGTTTCTAGAGCACCTTGAGCCATAACAGGCTAAGAGGATACTGAAGGCTCCCATCTGAATGGTCTGATAGTACAGAGCACAGTGTGGAGACCACAGCTCATCATTGTGATCACAGGCCATCCTGAGGCCACACGTCAGCAGAGAAGGCAAGAATTGGTTGCAAAACTGGAGCTTGTGAAGTTGCTGCATCAAAGCTGTCACACTTAGGGAAAAATATTCCACTTTCAGAAGACTTCCATTCAACCTGACCTTTTCTTTCACTCCACCTTTGCAACGGCAGCTCCATTGATCCTTGCCTCCATGTGTCTTTGGATGCCATCCTATCCACTTCGCACCCAGTGCTCAGGCACAGACATTGCTAATTTATACTCAAGTGCCACTCGGCAATAACCCACCTGGATTCCTCCTCCTCCCGAGTGGGAACCTTGGCTGAGGTTCCTGGATGGGAGCCTCAGCCAAGATCCCACTTGTCATGAAGGCACTTATCAGCACACTATGATTATGGTGAGGAAAGCCAAGAGGGAGAAAGGCTATGAAGCTGGGAGGAGGAGATCACATCTTTCTCTGACCAAGGCCCTACACAAAGAGCCAACGCACGATCAACACCATCATGACAGCAGCTTTGTTCATGGACAAACAGACGCATGAGGTTCTTTTCAACAGGGAGCCTGCAGCAGTTCAAGCACAAAACAACCATTACACTGAACACATCTGCTCCCTTCTCCTTGTGTGCACATATACACCACATTATGCACATATGTTTGGGAGGAGATAGTGGTACATTTGGAAACAGAGTATCAACAGAATAAAGGATTGTTCCCTAATAGACTCGGGGATGCAACAAAAGCAAATATGACCTTAACAACATGCCAGTCTGCACTGTAAAGATGAATGACTAAACAGTATGGTTAAAAACTCTATTACTCAAACACACAAACTATAGAAACTAATCATATACATTCTTCACGCAAATTAATTGCTGACAGTTATATCTTTTTATAGTTGCTATAAAATAACACTTCTACTTCTAGTGGCTTTGGAATAAAAGGTCTGGCCCCCATTCCTTCCAGCCTTTGAGGGAGTTTTAGTTTGTAGCTGCATGAAGATGTAATGGCGCATCATCAGGGCAAGCCTGAATAACTACCAAAAGAACTTAAAGTCCTGGTTCCTGGTGAGAACATTTTAACTCAGCATCAGTCACTCCAGCCTTTTCCTCTCATCTTGCTGGTCTTTCCTTGCATTCTAAAGCAATAATGCTATCCCTTCAGACCAGAGTAGAAATGCTAGACAAACAGGACTTTAAAACCTTTCATTAACATTTTAAGGGAGAGCTGAACCAACTGGGAGTTATTTGATGCTAAAAATTTTGTGGAATATAAATAGTTTTCCTTCTTCTCTTCCTCACACATGGAGGAGGAGAAATAAGGTGAAGAATACCAAGAAAAAGTCGAGGTTGACCTGAATAGGCAGGTTGGAGAGGGAAACCGCCAGGAAGAACAGACTCCATGGAAGGGCAGCTTGACATGGGGAAGGTCAGGATGCAGCAGCTCACGTGAGCCTGACCACAAAGCAGTGGGCCAAATCTAAATACCTCGCTCACTTCTTCAGGGCAGTGTGCCCACTCCAAAAGGAGGAGACACCAGGCAAGTTCAGGTAACAACACAAGCACCTAAAACAACTTAGAGAAGGAAAGGTACATTAAAAATACAAGCTGATGAGACACATCACTGTCCTTACTTGGCCAGCTAAAAATAAATCATCTGCTTAAAGCTTCTGTTGACACTAGGCTTGACCTGGACTCCAGCCTTCTCTCCATTCCCTTGCTTAAACTACTATGCATTTTGATACCCTCAGACCTTGCTACCAGCAATACTGGTACAATTACAGCTGAGACCCTTGCAGTAGGGTTTCTTTCTTGATGTAAAAGAATTGAGAGAAACTCACAAACCCAGAGTTTCACTTGGCAAAGTCCTCCTGATTTCACAGCAAGACTTCATCAACTGAGAGTGTTTTCCAGACGACTCCTTCCCTCAACCTGACTTATCAGTCACCTACAAAGGCAAAGCAAAGTAATTCCTTGAAATAAAAAAGTCAAACAAATAAATATTTGAAAGGAGGTTGATATCTGAAAGCATGGTCAAGGGCTCTGCAGGTTTCCCACCCCATAACTTAACACGACTTCCTCCTGATAAGCAGGAGTTATAAGAACATGCCAGGGCTACGCAAACTGGTATCTTGTGACAAAAATCATAAGAGCAAAGTCATGCCTGTCCGAAAAGAGCTTCTGTGCCAAAGGGCTGCAAATCTAGAGGGGCACCATGGATCCCTGTACAGCTTTCCAGGTTTCACACTGAGGGTCACAAAGAACAGCATCTGCTTACTGTTACAGCTTTAGTCCTCAGTTTTCATGTCATGCCCAGTAATAGATGCTGTCTGAACCACTTTGTTCAGTATTGAACCCTGAACCCAGTCTGCTCCTAATACCATGAGTCCCACCAAAAGAGCAGCAAAAGTGGCAGCATTCCACTTGCTCCCCTAAGCCACAAGCTTGTGGGTTGGATCATCTAAAACCTTTAGTAAGCCAAAGTGGAGGAGACATTACACAAACCACAATGGGAAGCACTCTGCACAACTCTGTATTCAGGTGTCCCACACCTAAGCGTATCCTTTTTGGAGCCATGTTTGAGAAGACTGGATATAGCCCCAAAGGTGGCACACTTCCCCCTCCATGAGCATTAACTCTCCTGGTCTCCCGAATCTCAAGGCTTGAACAGCATTCACATGCTATATAAAAGGCAGCACAGGATGTTCTCAGCTTAGCAAAATGCATCCCAAAGCCTGTTAGGGGTTTTCACCAGAAGTTCATGTTCTGTGACTATGAGGCATAATCTTAAAGGTTTGGGATTTCTTAAATGCTGCAAGAAATGGCTGGAATTTGGGGTTTGGGTTTTTTTTCCAGTTGAAAAAAATCTCAGTGGACATCAAATAGAATACTGTCAAACTCATTTTATACTGAAAACTAACTGCAAGGTATTTGAGATAAACTTAGAGCACGTAAGATGAGGGCTATTCAGAACTGAATGATAAAAGACAACTTCAAAACAGAGCTCAAGGCACACAGAGGCAAGTGGGAACAACAAATCCCTGCCCACAGGGAAAAGAGAGGACTGGGTTTGGTGACAGAGGTACCTGTCCTGCAGGTGAGTGACAGTGGACAGGGCAAAACACCACACCATGAAAGCAAAGAAGGGTTTTGAAAGGATCGTGATATCTTGCCTGTCAGGTGCCCTTACCGTAAGTGCATTTCAAGGGCAGGATTCCGAGAAGGAAGCAAAGGAAACCACGTGTGGGGGTGCAGAAGTCAAGAAAAGCCCTGCCGCAGGGACCCACGTGTGGGGCAGCAGAAAAGCCCTAGCCCTGAAAGAGTACCTGTGCAGCTTTTCAAAGCCAGATGATTACAGGCAGAACTGGGAGAAAAAAAACCAACTCTGAGGTGAATGCTCATATGCCTTACTGGTTTTTGATGTGTTGGGGAATTATGACAGTGAAATAAGTGTACCTAGTTACACTGAGCCTTCACATCTTCTAATAAAGTTTGAAAGGCAAAAACCACAATTAAGATGTTGTGGTAGGCTTTGCAAATGGATTCTTAAAAAACATACTTCAAGATACAGTTTACTAAAAATAAATATTAGCTTAACACCAGTAGAATGTAAAAAGAGGTTGCTAACCTTGTTTTCTCACAAGCAGTCTGATGCAGGGCATGTGCACAGAGCTGAGGGAACCATAAATTAATGCGAATGAAAGCCAAGGGTTTCTTCACTGCCTTTGAAATCATGCTGCTGTTACTAAAGGAATAAGAAACCACATATTCCAGTCTATATCCAACTCTCTCCCTGTGCCTGTTACAACGATCACGAACCCAGCACACTGCTGTCACCAACATGAACTACTCATCTCAGCACAAGTTGAACAGGAAACAAAGCTTTGCTTTCCACAAAGGCCAACTACAGCTTCCCAGGCGTTGGGCCACTCAGCAACAGAAATTCAAAGGGATAATTCTAGAGCATTAAATCCAGAACACCTGAAATCATGGAGCATCTTGGGTTAAACGTCAGCAAATTAGGGGTATCTCTATCAGGCAGAACTGAGCCAGCAGGTCAGATCTAGCACTCCCATCCAAGACTCCAAAATAAGTCAAAGTCAAAGTCAAAACATAACTTATTTTCAACTGTGCTATTTTAGCAGTGACAAGATGTATCAAGAGAGTAGGTTCGCACACAGTGTAAGATTTTCCATTTAAATTGCAAACTCCAAGACAAGAGTCAGGTGCAGACAGACCACATGCACATGAAAGGAGAGATAACACCAGTCAGGAACAGCATTGGGGGTGGAATTGTACTTTTGTTTCGGTTTTGGGTTTGGGTTTTTTTTTCCCTTAAGGCCAAAAAGCAAAACTGTTTTTAAAGTAATAGACCTGAAAGACAGCAGGGGTGGTTTTACAGACATCTATGAGAAGGTCTCCCAGTATAAAACATGGGCAATAGTAGACAGAGTTGACTGAAGGATGATCCACAAAGGAACCATTTTTCAAACCTGACTGCTGGGTGATAGGGCATGGTTAGTTTGTGAGGAGGTTTCAGAGTGAAGAAGTTGATTTTTAATTCCATGGAGAAAAATAAAATAGTGAAAGAATTACAGAAATTGACAATAAGGACAGAGGGCAGGAAAACAGGTGCAACAGAAGAAATTAGGAATAAAAACAACTGTGGCAGACTGTCAGTGGCTGGAGAGAGAAGACTGTGGCTTGCAGAAAGGAAAGAAAAGGCTGTGTCCTGAAGATGAGACAGACAGAGCCACAATCTGCAAAACTCAGGACACTGATGTGTTTGAGTGGATTTAGGAGGATGGGCTGAAAAAGGAGGCTGTCATTCCCTCTGCTCTCCTGGGATTTGCCCTCCATCGTGTGCAGTGCAGCAGGCTGAGGTTCAGAGCATGTCCTGTTCTACAGACACTCCTGGTGCAGAGACAATAACCTCTGCAGAAGTGTCACGCAATTACCTGGGCGTGGGGCTTTTTTAGTAACATCTGCTGAGCCATTAACTTACAAGTCCCTGGCTACAACACAGATGTGAGGCTTTAGGAAGGCTTGCTTGAAGATGATGCTGAGGCTATGCGCAGTAGGTAAGTCAAGAGGGTGGCAATTTTTAAAAAGCTTAAAAAAAGGTAACAGAGCTGAGGAGTGACAGGAGAATAAGAGCTCTGCTTCCATTATATGGACTTGTTTACAATATCTTATTTTAAAAGGAAAAAAAACCAAAACCACAGACCAAAAATTTAGGTTGGCCATAAGATACTTAAGCACTACAGAGGAGAGGTGAATCTGTTAAGTTATAGTAGGAAGGGTACAGCTAAACTAATGTTTCTGGCTGAAAATACCCAGACAAAGATGAGAAGATGCTCCTGGACAAAGCCTAGAGAATCCTCTGCCAAATGTGAGAAGGAAGAAGACAAAGACCCTCAAAATGCAGGTGCCAGACAGGAGGAGAGGACATGGCAAGACTGAGCTGAGGATACAAACCCTCATGCACACCAGTGAAACAATCCAACTGACAGCACTGCAACCACTTAAAAACACCAAGCACCAGAAGGTGGCTGATTATGCCCTTTTATTTGTGAAGATTACATCAGAAGAGTCGTGTGTGAATATATAAGAACATTCATATGTACACAAGACAGCCTAGAAGAAACATCTTCCCCTTATAAATTAACTTTTTAACTTGATGTGTTCAGTAGTGATGCCGTGTAATGATTAACCATCTCCTGGGTCCCTAATTAAGCACTGTTTACTCAGCATGTTTCACAGTCATTCCCAGAAACTCACTCACTTGCAGGAATTCAGTCCCTGCTTCTTGCAGATGCAGCCCACCCTTGACAGGCTCCCCCCTCTCGTTCTCCCCACACAAATCCCCCCAACACCTCCCAAACCGTAAGTCCACTAAGCACATAAGAACAGCAAGAGCATAAGGAAGCAGCCATATGCTCCCGTCTGTCATGTAAGGAGAGAGGGGGTTGGGCAGCCCCCCAGAAAGATGCTGGGCAGCAGCAGGATGAATTGCCTCAGGAGCCACATCCCCCAGGGTCCAGCCAGATTCATGGAAAGGAGACCGATATCCCTCCACCAGCAGCAGTCACTTGTCCCCACACTATCTTCTAGCAGCTCCTCGGATCCCCAGCAGGAAGACTTGCATGGGCCATATAGTTAATTAACAGCAAGGCACTTCAGACCTTATTCTCTTGCATTTTGGTATTTTTGTTATTGATAACAATATTAATATTGTTATTGTTGTTATTATTATTACTGAGGCATCATAAGTTAAATGTTGCGAGTAGGAAATTAGGAGATCAAATTTAAAAAATGGTGCTCTGGAAGCATTCAAGATCTCTTCCGTGATCTAGAGCATTTTTGCTCTGCTGTGATCAGGTCTGGTCTGTCAGCTGTCTAACAAGAGATGCAAAAATGTATTTATGTCTTCTAATTAAAGAAAAAAAAAGACTAACCACAGTTCAGTTTAAGATTTAGGGATGTTTTAAAATTCTGTTTATCATTCTCTTGTGGATGCACAGTTCAAGAATCCTCTCCTTCGCCAATATTTGCTGCTTCCTGAGGAGGAAGAACAAGCTGCCCAGGGTGACGGCTAATCTCTCCATGCTGCAGATGGTGGGACAGAGGGAAGAAAAAACAAAAACAAAACACAAACCAAAACTTTCCATGCTACCTCTTCTTAACAATCCTTATCTTCTCAAAGATAAGCAGATACCCTGTCGGCCATAAGATTACATGTACAGTTTGTGAAACAAGTTTTCTCTGCTGACACACTGTGTTGATGCACCAACTAACACGCCCTACCTCTGCTTCCAGGAATCATCACCTGGCACAACCCAGTGAACTCTCCCACCTACCATAATTCTGGACACTCACTTTCTTAGTAATAGGTGCCAGGGTACAGTACAAGTACAAACCTTACATCGCCTTCGAACCAAAGGCTTCTCCTCACAAATCTAGTACTTCTGCTATGGTGTCAACTGCGTGCTGCATCTGCCCGTCCCCTCCTGCAATGCCAGGTAGGGCCACGATGGACAGCCAGACTGCTGCCCCAGGAGTAGCCGTGTCTCACTGCACAACCCACAGTCAGCAGAGCAGCCACTCTCAGAGGGTTTGTGATAGTTCACACTGCAAAAAATTAGCTACATTAAAGCAGAGCCAAACTGCAAATATTTTATGGCCACGTAGTATTTCCATGCACTACAAATCAATGTAAAAGATATTTTCTTCATGGGGCCTCATATAGGCTGTGTTTTTAAAATGCATTCCCTCTGCTAAATATAAATCAGTAAGAGTTTTTGTTCTTCCAAAAGATTAACAAGCCTCAGTATTTCAGGATCTAATTCTGGAATACTTGTAGATGTGCCAGCATTCTCTTCCAATTTAAATAGAGTTTAATGGAAAGTCTATCCTGGGCACATTTTCCATGTACGGTGGTAATAGCTTGGAAGTCTGGGTATTGAGAGGTCACCAGAAACAGAAGTAACCTGATGAGGTTAAATTTTAGATATTTGCCAGGACAAGAAGGAAGGTGTGAGCAATGGAGAGCAGGAAAAAAGGTAACAGTGGTAGCAACAAGCAAATGGACCCACAGAACCAAAATCTAAGAGATAGTAGAAAAGCAAATAACCTACACACAAAGCCATGCAAAGAAAATGCAAGTTTGAGAAGCTATTGTCCTGAGCTGCAGCCCTTGAATTAGCTTTGAATCATACCTCTGTAAAATAACAGGTATGCCTCTGGATTCAAGATGCTGCATTGTGCCCACAGCAGACTATTCACACAACATATTCGCTATATAATGATCTAAATTAGGATGCTGTACTTTATACCCCCACACTATCACAGTGGAAAGAGGCAGAGTCTTAAGAGGTTAACGAAGATCATCAACTGGGGGGCACTCTTCCACTCATCCCAGTGCATGAGATAATACGTCAGGGAAGCAGTGTGGCCAGAAATCTCTGAAATCTGATGTTTCTGACCTCCCATATCCTAAGCGTCTCATTTAGCACAGATCCCTGACCAGGGAAAGACAAAAGGACCAGACTGGGGACACCTTCCTCCTCTCTCCAAATGTTTGGTTCTGCCTAGTGTCCCTGGAATAAGGTGAGTGAACAATAAGACCTTGGAATAGCACTGGCTCCCCATGATAGGTCAGAAAACAGAAGTATCTCTGCAGAGACAGCATTTGTTGGAAGGTGGTATGTGTGCTGGACTAATATTCATAGCTTCAGGGCAGAGAACAAAGACTGCTGGAGGGATGCCTCTAGAAAGAGCCCAGAAAATACTCCAAGGCAGGGACAGCATTCCTCTCAAATAAGAAGCATTGCTGACAACTTCAGACCACATTTGTGAAATCCCCAGTGGCTTCACTGCCTCTTCTGCATTTTGCTGCTCAAGTTTATAGTTAACGTCCCATGTGTATGCTCTCACTTTAATTTAGCATCTGGATGGGTCAGGATATATATCCCAGGGACTGTTCTGCTTCTCTCCCCCAGCTGGACAACGTAGATTATGTTTATCATTCAGTACCACATACCATGAAGTTTTAAGCTGTAGTGCATTTCTAAGGAATCTCAGGAAGCAGTTTTTCTTCTATCAATACAAGAAATTTACACTTGGAGTGTGGCTTTTTCTCCCAATACATACCATCCATTTAAAGTCACTTTGAGGTACCACAAAATTGGATCATTTTCTGTGTAGTATTGTTTAAAAACGCAGTAATCAAGCCATATTTGTTTCACAGACTTCATCCTAAAGTTCCCCACTGTTGTTCTCTGCAGGGTCTCTTGAGAGCATGCCTACCAGAAGCAGCTCCTTACCCCATCTGTATGTAAAGCTTAACAAGCAATTCTGAGACTGATGATTTTTGTGGAGCCCGAACAGCGATTTGCCCCAAAGCTCCTGTTCCCTCCCATCAGTGGTTTAAGCATGCCTCCTCCACTAATGTCTGCCTCCAAGCTTCTGTGAAACAGCTTGTCTCCAAACCTATGAGACACCAGCGTTTCCCTTCCCATGGTCCAGCCAGCAGACACTCTGAAGTAACAGCACGAAGGACAATGTCCAGCTACTGAGGCTTCCTGTGACAAAGATCTTCCACCCCTCAACAGAGATACCAAGTATTATTTCCAGATCACCACAGCATCTGTTCTGCAGCTGCACTGCTCTAGTCAACCAGTGTTGAGGGTCAGCCCACGTTACCCCAAGAGATGGCTGAGTGAGTGAGCACTTAGTCCTGCCTAAGGAACCAAAAGATACTGATTCCATCAGCTTTCTTCCTAACTGTGACAGCAAACAAGTCCTTGATGTGTGGGTATATTAGAGCTAGCAACCTATCAAGCAGGTGAAAAAAACTTATTCCCTTTACCATTTGACCACACTAAATGTCCTCTTAAATGTTTCAGGATTACAGGAGCCACATACTTCCTCGAATTCCTCTTCCACCATTTCTCTATTCAAATCCTTCTTTCCATTCTCTCACCTCTCCTTCTGCCTATTTCTCCTTGATGAAAACTCACAGAACACACAACCTTCCTTCACTGTTTGTTTTACCAGCCCTTCCTTCCAAAACATCTTCCTCCTCCTCCTCCTCCCTTGTCACAAGTTGCTCAGCTACTTTCCTCTTTCAAGTCTTCCACTTGCTCTACTGGCCTCGCCTTATCCAGAACATTTTACTCTCTCACCAAAAACCCATCCCCATCCTAAAACACACCTGGTCCTACCAACGAGCACAGAACTAGAGCTGCCAGCCCAGCACAAGACACCAGCCCTGCTTTCCAGCAACTTCTTACTGCACAAATACAAATTACAACCGAAAGTTTTTACCCAGACCAGGATGTCTCCATTAGCACTAGAAGTGTTAACTATTACATGATTTAAAATATTATTTTTTCCAGGCAAATAATCTAACTCCTGACAAGGCAAAACAGGAGAAAGGGCAACGTCTCTCCCTTTACGCAAGCATTTGGCCATCCACGCACCATTCCTTCATTAATCGGCACTTTCTGTACCATAGCCACAAGTGGAATCTAAATTACTGACTTTCCCACTCTCATCTGGCTCTGCAGCACATCATCTGAACCAGTTTAAACACTCTCTACCAATAATTAACCCTATTTCTTTAGCAGACCGGCATCTGAACCCAGACCATTGAATTAAAACATGAAGCTTCAACAGCCAGTCAGGGCATAAAGTTACAGTTTATTTTAACAAAGCTAAACAGCATCCCTGGCACTTATTCCAAAGAAAAAGCATGAATACTATTCCATCATCCTTCCTAGCAATTCCCATGCCAGACCCATGAAGTTATTACTTAACATTTTGCTATAAATAACTGCTTAGAGTAGTCCATACAGGAACTTGTTTTCCTTAGCATCTGCTGCAACAGGTCAGTCTGTAAATGACCATGGGTGTTGAATCCTTACTGCTTGAGGACAAGAGCATGTAGAGATGTTTTATTTCTGTAAGAGTGAACCTATCTGCTCGCTACCCCCTCATGCTGAATCTCTCAAAGAGAAAGGATAGGTCTTGCCCCAAACTGTTTACAGTCTGCATATTAGAAACAGCAATTAAATGGGAGTAAGAAGATAACTTTGTAGTAATATTATGTGTTATCTGAATTTCAGTTTGTGTGAGTCTCTCAGCACTTGTGCTGTTCAATACTCACTGCCAATGTGATTCCTTGTACCAGAGGACTGGGGGAGGTAACTCCGCAGCTCTCCAGTCACCATAACAGCACACAGAAGAGCTCCAGTCCGATTTGCATAGACAAAAATACACTTCAAACTGAAGCTCAAAGTTCTTTCATCATAAGCCCTCATAGAAGTCCCATAAACTTTCATGTTCTTATGACTTGGGTAACAGCACTGACCTCTCAAGTAACTTTGTAGAGGAGGCTACTCAATAATTGTTGTGAGAGGGGTCAAGGAAGCTTTACTACCCCTAGCACAGAAATTGTGCTGAGGTCAACCTGTTCAGAAGGTAACTTCCCAATGATTCAGTCCTCAGCAATTTTATACAGCTCCAGACTTACACGACTTTTCCTGACTCAGATTACAAGTTACCATCTATTAAAATCGTGTAATGTACAGCAGGTTTCTTGGAAGGAACATTATGAAGATAACTGCCTTTCAAAATAGCTGAGAGAAGAGAGACATGCTAGAAAAGCAAGCCAGCTTGGAAGAAGAACACCACACTTTTCAAAGATTCATGCAAAATGGCATTTTTGCATATGGAGGTATCGATAACAGTGGAAAGAGGAAGAAACACAATGTCACACAACTCAAAGCATTGTTTCTGATGTAGCCACATTGACGGTCTGACTGCCTGGGAGGTCATGTGCAAGCAGGAAATGAGCCTAAAGGGCTCTGGAGGCTTTATTCTCTTTGTGGGAAGACACCTACACTATTTCAGAAGAGGAAGAAGCAAGTGTGGAGGCCAACTCATTCATCCACTTTCTTTGCTTTTTGTGGCCTGAAAAATTGTGGAAAATCCTTTAGTCTTTACCCAGCCAAGGGACATTTCTCCTAATAGTAAAGGACAGTTTATTTATTTATTTTAGTATAATTGCACCTGTTTTTCTAAGATGCAGCTCTGAATTATAATTTAATAAAGGACCACACTGCATCCCTGACAGATGCTCTTCCTGCCAGCACAGAGAGATGCAGCTGTTGAACTGTAGTCTACAGATCCAGACCTCTGGGCCATGAAGCATTTCCCTGATTAGTTTTCTGCACCCAAAAGCAGATCTCAACACATAATCTTAACTAACTGTTATAAACAGCGTACAGAGAGGAAAAGCACAAAATATTTTTCATCAAACTGAAGTTGCGCAAATCCAAAACTGCTACTACCAGTCTTCATTTTTTTCCCAGAGGTTGCACTGCAAATCATTTCTCTGGACTACTAAAGTTATTTAAAGTAAATTTGCCCATATATACATTTTATTACAGCTGCCAACACAATATGACCCACCTCCTCCTGCATTAACTGAGTCAGCAGTACCAGGTACGTATGTGACATAAGACTAGGGCTTCTGCCACACGCTAAAGACAAAACGGATGAAGCCTGGCCATGCCAGTTCCAGCACAGATTTTCCAAAGCACAGGATTAAGAAAAGATGGAAAGAGCATATTGTCATGTATAAATAGCCAATGAACCTCAAAAGATTCAAGTTATCGTGCCTCACAATCTCTGTCAGCAATCGCCTGTATACTGGTCAGTCTGAAGCTGCCGTCAATGTGAGGCATGGCCTGGAGCCCCCAGGGAGCACTTTGCTGTTTGAGGGTTCAGAGCACAAAGGTCTGTGTGAGGTAACTCACAAGTGGATAAAGAAAGGTCCGGCAGTCGCTTTACAGATAATGGGGATAGAAACATCTTCCAGAAAAATGGCCGAAGTTACAGATCAGAGAAGAGCATTGGTAAGAACTGCATTCATCTCTTGCAAATATGCTGAATGGCTTTAGCACTTTTTCAAATCTATTTGCAGAACATTTGAAGGCTATTCCTCTACATTTTGCTCTTTTTACCATGAGAACGAAATCCTGAATGTTTTATCCTTTGTATGATAAATACCACTGCACATCTGTCCAGGAAGAATAAGGGAAGTTGTAATCACTGCATCTCCATTTTCGGGATTAATTTCTAAAGTGAAGCAAGCTCTTATACTGCATCACAAAGGCAGCCTTGACCACTTTCCCACCTAAGCTTGACTGGTAGGTAGAAGCCATGCACAGAATATCATAGGTCAAGGAGAGTAAGAACATTTTACAGTCAGTAACCATCCAAAATCCAAGTAGGGAGATATGAAAGCATATCTAGATACTTACTATCTAGATCACAGAATCACAGAATTGCAGGGGTTGGAAGGGACCTCCAGAGATGATTGAGTCCATCCCCCTGCCAGAGCAGGTTCCCTAGAGCAGGTCACACAGGTCAGCATACAGACGGGTCTTGAATATCTCCAGAGAAGGAGACTCCACAAACCCCCTGGGCAGCCTGTTCCAGTGCTCCGTCACCCTCACTGTGAAGTTCTTTCTCACATCGGTGCAGAACCTTCCGTGCTCCAACTTGTGACCACTGCCCCTTGTCCTGTCCCCACAGGCCACTGAAAAGAGGTTGGCCATCTCCCTTTGTCTCTCACACTTCAGATATTTATGAACATTGATGATATCCCCTCTCAGTCTTCTCAGGACTGAACAGCCCCAGCTCACTCAGCTTTTTCACATAGGGGAGATGCTCCAGGCCCTTAATCATCTTTGTGGCCTCCACTGGACTCTTTCCAGGAGATCCCTGTCTGTTTTGTACCAGAGAGCCCAGAACTGGATACTGACTTATCCACCCTTGCTCAAGCAATAGAGCATTGGGCTGGACAGAAAGGAGACAGGTCATCCAGGAGCCTTGTCAGAGCCATGCTGTTTGATTAAGGTCACTCCAGCCAATTCTGCAAAGCCACTGATGGACTGAGGGATTAAGAATTAAGAGAAGGACAGCAACTCCTATGGTGCTACAGCATCCAGCAAGATGGCATGCCTTCTAAATACATAGCTTTGTGCAGAATTGGAAAATAAGCATAAGTGATGGTCCTTTGGAGATGAAAAATCAGAGAGTGGCACTGAACTAGGTTAGGATAACCAGAAAATAAATGGAGTAATTTTCCTTTTCCAAGTTGCATGAAATTCACAGCATCAATAATGTCTTTGTAAAAGGAATTAGATACTTAAGGCTCTATTTTATATTTGCTAATCTGATTGTATTTGGTGTGCAAAGACAGAAGTCACTTTGATCTGGGATGCTTCAGCACACTATAGGCAGCCATATATTTTTATCTTCTAGAGAGACATTTTTCTTTTAACTTTTCATTTTTTAATCTCAGTCTCTTTGTAAGCAGCTATTTTTTAACCTTCAAAAAACACCAATTCTTAATAATCCTCATGTCTCCAATTGGTCTCCCAACAGCCCTAGAGAAAAGTAAGGTTTTATTTAAAGTAGTTTTAGTTGAGTTAGTGAATATTGGACAGATCGGAGCTGAAATTGCAGCTTCAAAAACTCTTCCCATAAAGCCCCTTCCCTCCTCTCTCCTTCTCCCTAAAACTAAAGTTCATGGAACATTTTGGTCTGTCTTCTGATCAAAAGCCTAAGCCGTGCAACAGAAACTAAAATGCTGGAATGCATTCAGTTCCAAAACCGTATCCCCAGTGCCCTTGCCACCAAGTTGCTATTTGTCCAGTTTTCTAATGTTTAGCCTTTCCAAGCAAGAAAAGTCATGGAGACATTTTTCCTTAAGGAAAAGATGTTTACTGGAAATCTTCTTTACTTGAAAGCAGCAACCAACCCACAGCGTTTATCGCATTTACGCCAGAGCTGTGACGAATGCCTTTTGAGCTGCACTACTTAAACCACTTGCATTTTAAACAGCAGTTTGTCAAGTGATGTTAATTATTTGGGAGGTCTCTTCTCCTAGAAACATAAACATTTCTTTTTATACTGATCACATTTTCTTTTCCATGTGGTGCTTCCAGCAGAGACAGAAATTAAAATGGCTTCTTTGTGTGCCACTGTGCGGTTTATGGCTCGATTCCCCCTCTACATTGCAAGCAGGAGGTAGCAACCCACCAAGGCGCTGCACAGCACCTTCCCCATCCGTGTTTGGAGGTGGAAACCTCCTCTCAGTAAGTGGAAGAGCTCTCCCAGGCTCAAACCGGACCACCCACCCTCCTTGAGGCTATACAGCTTCTCTCTGGCTGGTAGCACGGGGTTGAGACTTGCAGCAGCCTGAGGATCACTTGAACTTCGTAAAGCACACGAAAGGCTCAGTTGCCCAGGGAGCATGCAGGGTACATAAGAGGGATAGGCTCTTGTAGAAGTCCAAGTAAACAAAAACCAAACAACTTCCAGACCTGTCAAGGTGTAGCTCAAACTCATGCTTCCTTCAGGCTGCCTCCCTGTTCCGCGGGCACTGCTTCTGAGGTTGCAGCCTGGATGCCTGAGTTTTGCTGAAGCCAGGCCCCAAGTATCACAGTTCCTTGACAAACATGTTTTCAGTCCTGCCCTGGCATCTCACAGCAGGTCCTGCTTTCGCTGACAAGTCGACTGGCCAAAAAGTTAGTGTGATAGACCAGAGAGGTCTATCACAGAGAAAACACGACTGCAGGAGCCAGAGAAAGTTTCATGAAATCACAGTAGCAACTCAAAAACTTTACATACAGCGAGACTAAACCAGTGTTTTCAGAGCCACACTGAGCCACCTGGAAGTCAGTTGTGGGACTTTCTTGTTAGGGCTCGGCATGCTTTGATCCATAATCTCTCTCAGTCAAAGACAGGAACGGACTATCCTGGTGAATTTTATAGAGAGGTCACTGCACATCCACCCTGCCTGGGAAAAGGACTAGGTCAACTTCTCAAAACGTGGGGACCAAACCAGAGTGTTTAGGTAGGTCACCTTGCATGGATCAGCCGCACACAGCCCCTGTGCAGAACTGCCATGTTCGGTACGTGATGGGGCAAAATCAGACAAGGGGTACCTAGTGTCACCCTGTGCTTCCCCTCTACATCAGGATATTACTAGTCTAGGCAGAAAAGGATACAATCTGGACCACACAAAGGAGCTGATTTTCACAGCCACGGGCCTTGTTTTATTGCAAAGGCTTCTCATTAAAAGTGATTTCAACTCGATGGAGTGGGCAAGAACTCTGGATTTCTATTGATGTGGACTATTGTGGGGGAAGCAATCAGGAGTACACCGTTTACATTCTGTATCCTATTCATTAATGTATGTGGCTTTTGTTATATACGCTTTTTACTATTTTCTTTTTCTTTAAAAGTGCTATTAGTGTTTGTAATGGGGAAAAATATGTTCATGCAGCCCATCAGTTATCACTTCTCTCCGAGCTTAAGCCCTTTGCTGTGCTCTCAGACCCACAGTAAATCTCAGCTAAACCAAAGGACTCCTCTCCCCAGCCCCATCAACAGGAGTTGTCTTGAATGTTATTTTTAAAGCTAGGAAATTACAGAGTGCCTTCAAAAGATGATTGAGGACAGTCTAGGAACAGAAACATCGGTGAGAGCAACACAAGAGCTGCTTCATTTTGAAGCAGCTTCACTCATATAAATATGCTTTCAAGGTAAAACACTGATCTAGAGGGGGATAGATGGGGAGGAAAAAAATAACAGACAACAACGCTAATAGGGATCAACCCGAGAGCGAAGCACTGCGCTGCAGCATATGCTCTGGCCGTAGGCTCTCGCACCATGAGGCTTGTGGCTGGCAGCCGCTCTCTTACTTAGCTTCAGGGATGCAAGATCTCTCCTGACCTCCAGCTTGGTATCCTGCTCTGACATCAACAATCCCTGCCGATTCCTGAGGGCAATCGATAGGGATCAATTCTTTGCTTTGCTTTCACTTTGCAGGAAACTCTTTTTTCTTTAGGATTAATCTTTTTTAGATTGATTTGAATGCAATCCCCTGCATGTATGGATACCATTAATGTGAAATTCTTTAAGAAAAGGAGAGCAGGCCTATCAATTTTGAAATTCTATGTCTAGAGACTGCCTCTTCTTGATTCCTGCTAAATGTCAGCAATAGTAACTGTATTTGTTTTGCAAATGTATTTTATGGTATTACCAATATGAACCTTCTGGCTGTGGGAGTACTTATTTTGATTAAGCCTGCAAATGATTCCCTAGGACGTGCAAAGGGATCCTACAAACCTTCCTGAAGAGACATCAGCTACCTCCAAATTGATTGAACGATCACTAAGCATATTACCCATGATTCTTAAGAAAACAAAAGTGAAGTAAGAGCTAAAGAAGGATCATAGGTAGGAACACTTTCACATCAAGGGGGTGGAGGATCAGTCAATGAGGAGACAAATAAGATAACAAAACATGACAAATGACATTCAGTCCCTAGGTCCCACCAGAACAAAGGATCAAGCACAGAAAAGCTAACAGGAAAATGCTGTTAATGCAGAAGACAAAATGAGAACAGAGATGCTCTTCACTCTCCCCACTTGTAACAAGACTCCTACAGTCAAATACTTCCACAACTAATGAAAAACTCATTTGTCTTTTGCAGTAAATAGAATAGTTTTCAACTATAAATGTGGTTACCTGTAAAATCTATATATAAAGTTACTACACACTTCATTGTGAGAAGCACTGTCAGCAGTCCATACACTTTACTATCAGCCACCTTTGGACATTGGCAGGTGACCCACGGGTCAGAGGCATGAACCGAAATAATCTCTGGGAGCCCCACTTTCAGTAAATGCCAACACTGCTTTGGCATCTTGCCCAGGGTCTTCTGCACCAGTTAATCCAACCCTGAGCAGGATTAATTTGTCATACACGCAAACACTCGTTCGCTCTCAGGGCTATGTACCAATCGTGCTGAAAACAGAGTGAGTTTAAAAAGAGCCTTTTCTCCCCAACCCCATACTAGATTTCCACGAGCAACTGTCTGCACAATATGGGAGATGCTAACTAGTGAGGCTGATCCCATCACCAGTCACTCCATCGAATGAGAAGTTGCCCTGAAATCTAGATAATAACTTAGATATGATAAGAATACAAAGTGAGCAAATTGCAAAAAAAAAATCTCACTAACACCAGACAAATGTCAGGTCTTCCTTTTTTTCCCCCCACTATTGTTTCTTATTTCTCCTGAGATATTAGTGGTTTTAAGGAGGTATAAGAAGTTGGAAATTATTAACTCAAAGGTGAGTACAGTAGTGTGCACTGGAGCACAATTCTATATAGCAATATTAACTGCATGGGTGAAATGTATTTGGAATTATTGCAATGAATGTACAGAGAAACAAAGCACAGGGATGATTTCAGTACTTGCATGCAGATATACCATCCACTACACCACAAGGAATTAAAAGAAAGCTAAAAATAGAGATCTATTGTGCAAAGTGAGAATAAATGAAGTTGCATACAGAAGCTACGTAACACTAGGGAAATGGCTCCCCAAAGCCCCACAGCTCAACAGTTCTCGCTGGGGCTGAGGGCTCCCACGCTGCACCCAAACATCCCATACCACCGCCAACTCGCGTGAGAGAGACCCAGAAATTGTTCTCCGGGACAACAGAACTCGAGGGAAGGGAAATGCCAGTGCTTCACACCTCTTTTGCACAGGAATATGTGACAAGCCAAGTGCAGGAAAGCCTTTGGAAACATGAAATGGGAAATTACTTTTTTGCCACCCAAAAGCCTGCCACTGTGCAGCATGGATGGAGTCCTGCTACACCACAACTCTGGCTTCCTCCTCCCTTTCTGTGGCTCAACCACACAACTGTGACCACGCTGCTCACCAGGCCCACAGGCATGTGGTAGGGGAAAACACAGCCACTTAGATGTGCCTCTATGTACACCAACCCAAAGACACACGAGCCATTACTTGTATTGTATCCACAAGTTATGGAGCACCATCTGCAAGCAGCTGAAAAGCTCAGCCATTCAAACTGAAAATCACACCTGTCAATCAGTACTGCTTCCCAAGCTAAAAAGCTGATGCACTCTCACTGGGGACCTCTTTGCAATTACATTGGTGCCATACAGTTTGGAATTACAAAATTACAGTTTGGAAAATGTGGCATGAGATGCACTATTTCCCTGCTCCTTGTAAAAATTATTCCACCGCAAAACACTGATAAATGCTTGTGACATGTCAGTAATTAAAGCAAAAATAAACAAAGCCCTGCAATGAGGGACTTATTAGTAATTACAACTTGTAGGAGGTAGGTTACTGAGCAAATGGGCAGGTATGCAAAGACATACGCATCCCTTGCACATGAATTAATCCACTGTGTACACTAGCTAGCCAAAAGCCCTCTGAAGAGATGCATACATTAATCACTAACCTCTGCACATCTATGTACACCAAATCTCTCAGCACAATGCAGCAACTTCATTGGTTAAACCACCACTTTGTGTTAGTTTGGTTCTGAGTGAAAAAGAAATACAAAATACTGAGGTGGGTTTGAGACAGAAATTCATGGATTTGCCTCCCTAAAGTTAAGATCTTATGCAAATAGCACCTCACTGATAAGGAAGAATTTAAAACGACTGCAGCAGGTCAGAGTTGAATCAAATGCATAACAAGAATATACATATTATGACATATGCACCTACTAGATAGATATAAGTGTAGATATAGGTATAGATGTAGATATAGATATATAGATAGACGTAGATGTAGATGATATAGATGTAGATGCAGATAGATATATCTACAACTACCTGAAAGGAGGTTGTAGTGAGGTGGAGGTTGGTCTCTTCTCCTAAGTAATTAGCAACAGAATGAAAGGGAATGGGTCTCATCATGGAGAGGTTTAGATTGAGTATTACAAAAAAATTCTTCGTGGTCAGGCATTAGAAAACCCAGAGAGGTGGTGGAGTCACCATCCCGGAGGCGTTCAAAACACATCTAAGATGTACATTCCAGGACATGGTTTAGTTGACATGGTGGTATTGGACAGATGGCTGGACTTGAGGAAATTAGAGGTCTTTTCCAACCTTAAAGATTCTATGATTTTGTGTTTCAAGCATGATTATCTACCAAATATTTTAACATATTTATTAAATTCTGCCTATGTAACAGGAATAGCATATACACAGACATTCTGGAAGAAACCAGCCACAGATCAACCACAAGCACTATATTAACAGTTCCTCCAGTAAACATCCTGCTCAGTGAGGTTAATGTTACCTTTAAGCTTCCTATTTTGACTTCATCTCTCACTGCACAGAGAGCTCTGGAAAGCTCCCCAGGACTTCTGTGGATGCTGGTAGGAAAAGAGGAGGAAATGGGAAGTGAAACAGAGGCTGTCACATCACCAAGGATGGTGACATAAATGGAGATTGCAAGGGGATACTCGAGCAATGCATGACATTTCACAGAGAAGAAGAGTGAACAGGTCCCATGTCTTAATGTGTAAAGCCATCAGATGTTTCCTTTCAAAAACAAAGGTGCTTCCTTAGCTGGCACAAGCCCATTGGGGTTTCTTTGCTAGTGAGGAATGAAGTAAAGGTGTGTCTCCTAGGAAGCTCAGGCAACTGATGCTTCAGTGCCCTTGGTCTAAAACTTATTTCTCAGACCCAAGCAGCAGTGCAGGTCTGGGGACATCCAGCGTCACCACTACCAACTGCACATCCCTAAGTGTGATGCTTTACCCACCCACGGCTTTCCAAGATTCCTCTGCCCCGCAGGAATGCTGTGTGGCCTTACATTGCTGCTTGAAAGCAGATTTGCTGGTGAAAGAGGGTAAAATGATGCCAGGGGTTTCTCAACATGACAGTCCATGTACAGCTGCACTGTACTATTAATCTCTGTCCCTATGTCAGAGTGCCCACAGCTTTTAAACACCACCACTCCGATTTTACTTTTTTTTTTTTTTAAAGGGTAGCACCCTCATAATTCACCTCAGGAGCTTTTCCCTCCATTTACTTTTGTGACCCCACCAAGGTCAGGGTGGGCCCTGGAGGAATCAGGGCCTAGCACACTGCACCAGACATGCGGCTGGGGGTTGGAAACCGGCTGCCTTCCGGGGACCAGCTCAGCAGAGCCACAAGAGACCAACCTGCACAGTATCTCCCCATCTGAGCTGATTTTCAGCAAGGTTAAATTACCAAAGTGCTTATGAAAATTCCAGCCCATTCTTACAACACAGAGAGGTCACCAGAAATGTCTGGAGGACATGAATTTATGTTTTACCTGTGCTTTCTATAAACAAAGGATGTCAGTCCCCAGGACTGTCAATACAAGTCTTTTCAGTATCATTACATTCATTTTCGATTATCCTTCGGGGAAATGGATAAGGTTTCAGTTCTCTTTGCCCAGCTATTTTGAGACACATCTGAAACAGAAATATCCAACAGAAAGACGGAACTGGAGAAACAGTAGCCACAGACAAACCACAAGTGCAGATGCAATCTATTTTTGCTAAATGTGCTTTGTTGCACGACTTTTTATTATTTATTTTTAAATATAAAGCTACATTCTTTTTTTTTTCAAAGCATCGCTGTGCTAAACACAGCAGTACACCACCTCTGAACACAATCCTTGTGTATGAAGATGGAAATTTTATTTAATTACTCCAATCTCATTAATTTTTATTTTCTTGGGAGAAGGAGACTCTTGATCACTGGAGTAGAGTTGCTGAAAGGCAGAAGTTGCATGGTTAGATTACTGTGCAGTGCACGGCCAGCTCCAGGCAGGAGAAAGCCCCAGCAGGAATGCCAAGTCCCTGGTACACACAGGGAACATATATAGATATTCTTTCCCAGACAGGTTGGTTTTTTTCCCAAATTCATTCAAATAATGCTTCAAAGGGGGAAAAGGTACTTACTAGCACATCCCAACAGCCACAGCTCTTTTTTACGTTGATCCAACAGTGCTGTTCTACCTATGGCATGTATACCACGAGACTAGAGAATAAATAAGATCAGGCCACTGAAACTTTAGAACACAACTGACAACCAAATAAAATTCTCTATTGAGACATGCTTGCTGAATATCCTTAGGGAGAAAGTCATCTACTCCCTAACTATGTCCACTTGTTCCTTAAACTATAGGGTTTGGACTTGGTGGAAAACCTGAGAAGGATCAGGGCTGTAACATGAGTATTCACAGCCTAAGTGCATATACCACATGCCCCTCTGTTCAATGAAAGGATACGAGATACACCAAGCCCACGCACGCTTTACCTGCATGTCTCATACACATATTTACTACCATAACAAGGAAGTGTCTCTGGAAATACAGTAACACTGCACTGAACGCCCAGCACGTTCATTACATCGATCGCTAAATAGAACATTTCAGAGCTATAGGCGAGTGTAGTGTCATGGAGTGCAATATTCCCAGAAGTATTTACGGCACGAGATCTATGCACACAGGGACGTGGCTAGTATCGCCCGTTGTCTATCAATTCAAATTCTGGTCTATCATTGGCCTGTGCAGAACGTGTCGGTCCCTTTCCAGCTCTCCCCCACTTTACATTACCCGGCAAACACGGACAGTGTGCCGGACTTAACCGCTTCATCTAAAATCAGCCCGTCCAAACCAACGCTGGTTCCGAGCTGTGTGATTTCCCATAAACCTGAGGTTTTGTTGGGGAGGAACCGACGGCGGAAAGGGGAAACGAGATGCCCGTGCCGGGAGCCTGCCGAGCCGCCCTGCAGTACCTCCCCGTCTCTCCCCGCCGGGAGCTATCAGACGGTGCGCACATAGACACCGCCACTTTCTCTTCGCCGCGACGCCTCTCAGCACGCCCGTCACCGCCGCAAAGCCGGCACTTCTCCCTCAGCCCCGGCGGTACAGCAGGAGGAGCACTCCCAGCCCACACCCGCAGCCCCTCTCCGGGAGCGGGATGCTCCGGGATGCCAAGCTGAGCCCGCATCCCGCCGCCTCCCCGCCCCACGCAGCGGCGGGTCTGTCCTTACCGTAGAGCAGGCTCCTCGTCACCTGTCCCCCCATGGCCGCGCAGCCCGACGGGGGCACGGCCGGCTTCGCTCCGCGCCAGCAGCCCCCGGCCCACGGGGGACCCGGCTGCCCCGCGCCGGCAGCCTCCTCCCACTCCTGCGCCTCCCGCCGCGGCACCGGCGCTAGGAGCTGTCATGTTTATTTACATAAGAAGGAGGAGACTTCGCGGCTTCCTGAAATAGCTGCCGGCGTTTCATCGAGGCAGCGTGTCCCCCCTTACCACACCGGACCCCCCCCAACTCCCGCATGCACACACGGTACAGCTCGGTGGGGGGGGGCAGGGGAGAGGGGGGCTGCTGGCCGGGCTGAAAACCCGGCGATACCCGGCCCCGCTAAGAACAAAGCTGGAGGCACGGCCAATTCTACTGGAAAAAAAAATATTAATAATAATTGAAGAACTCATTTATACAAATCAAACTGCTTTGGCCATTTGCAGCTTTCAGTTCCCAATGGGTCGGTATCCCAGCGCTTTTAAAAAAATTAAAAGTTAAAAAAAATGATTACCAGACATCACCACACCAGAGTCTTCAAACGGCTTCTACTGGTTGATTATTAATTATTTAATAGCAAAGTAGTGCTTGAAATTCAGAATGGTTCTCTACAGACTGTAATAATAAAACACTCCCCCCCGTAAACTCTTTTGTGCGAGGCTTGCATGCTCAGCCAGATACAATGCTTCCTGCTCTCCAGCTCATTACCTCCGTTGATGGATAACGGCCAGCGTTATTAAAAGCAGGGGGATGCCGAGGGTGGTGCAGGGAGGTGCGCAGGGTACCGCAGCCGGGCTTGGTCCCTCGGTTGCTCCCGGCACCCCACGGGTTGTGCAAGAGCTTGCTCACTCCCTCCTCTCCATCTCCAGCACTGCACAGCCCCCTGCCCGCACCGACGTCTCCCTGTCCACTGCTCTGAGGGCAAATTAACACAGCAGGCGTCGAGCTGCCACAGCCGGCCATGGCATATCCCAACTGGCTCGTTTACAAACCAGTTCATGCATCTTTATGTTGCAGTGCAGTCACTCTTCGCTCTGCAAAAGAGCGGGAGTCAAACTTATGCAGCCTCGAGTGCAGCGCTGCCGCTCAACTCTTACCATGGTGCTGGGCAAATCCTGCCATCCCACTGCCTTGCCACTGCCAGCGGAAAAGCGGGAAATCAGATTTTTCTCTTGCCCGTGTTGTGCTGATTATTGCTTAGGAGGGCTGGGTGCTGAGGTCTCAGCACTCCTGGAAAAAAAAGCCCAGCAGTGCAAAAAAAAAAAAAAAAAAAGAGCCCAAGCCAGAAAGCACAGTCAGGGTGCTTGCACTATTGCTGCATGCGTGAGGAAAGCTGTGCCCAGCATTTCCGACCTGCGAGAAGAGCCTCTCCCGAGCCCCTCAGCAGCAGCCAGACACCACCACCAGCTCACCCACGGGCCTGCCCAGCCAAGGAGACTCGCACTGGTATCCCAGAGCCATTCAGCAGCTCTTCACTAGCTGAGCAGCATGCAGGCAGCGCTCCGCTCCTCCCTGCCCAAAGTCACACTCTGCAGAGCTTACAGCAGCTTCTTGGCAGAAGACTCTTCCTTTTTCCCCCCCCCCCTTCTACTTTTTTCCCTCCCCTCCCAGACGATGCTGCATTTACAGCAGCAGTGTGGGGTGAGGACACATCCCCATCACCACCATGGCGTGGCCTCTGGTGAGTGCAGGACATCTCCTGGGTCACGGCAACCCATCATGGCACCCTGATCTGCTCCCACACCCCTGGGGACCCACATCTCCCACAAAAACATCCCCATTTTTGTCATTTTGTCTCCTGGTGGGCACCCCACCCATTTGGGCTGACTGCAAAGGGTCCAGGTGCTTACACCATCACTTGGAAGAATGAAAATTGACTTGGACATTCAAGCCCAAATTTTCTCCCTCAGTTTCTCATTTCAGCAATGCTTTCTATCCTTACCTTAATCTTGCTACAGCTCTGTGAATAATTGACTTCTTGGTTCACTGCCTCAACCAAGAGATTGCTAGGAGAAAAAAATATCATTTCATATTGGCCCAAACCCGAATGCTTTGTGGATCTCACTGAACAAAATGTTTCTTTAACTCAAAATGAAGCATTTTATTTTTGGAGTTATTTTTACCTCATTTTTCATGTTATGGTCATTGAATCCAGCTCTCAAATGATGTCTTAAAAAAAAAAACACATTAAGCCCTTTGTTTTGAATATACAAAAAGGAAAATTTTGAATTGTTATCTTTTCAGATTATTTTACTTTTTGCAACTTATTGGCTTTGTTTGTTTGTCTGAGGGGGAGGGTGGAGAGGGCAGACTGCCAGCATGAGTCATCCCAATTGGCAGAAAATGATAAACAATTTAAATTTATTTAAAAATTGAATAATTTTTTCCCCCTGAAAAAAATCCAGCACCCCCCTTCTCCTGAACTTCCCCCAGTGCTGTGGAGCAGCTTCTGAGGGATGCAGCCCCACAGAGCCATCCATGGTAGCTGAACAGCCTGTCCGCCCTGTTCCGTGATAATTCCTTGAGGATTATTTGCCAGATGGCAAATCTTTCCTTCACATCCATGTTACGCTGGAACTTATTCCTCATTTGCTCTTATCACCTCCAGGTTCATTTCAGACTTTGCCCTTTTCCAAATCCCGCTTTAGTCTCTCATGTTTCTGATTTTTCTCTAGATAGAGATACCCATCTGCAGCCCTGCTCCTATTTTACAGGTCCCCATGCCGATACCCTCTAGGTCCCCTTGGAGTATTTATTTGCCCTTGCCAATACAGACACAAATTCCTATTTTGGCATCAAGTATAAAAATCAATATCATAGACATTTGTGCTGCTTTCTAAATCACTTGCAAAGGTATTAGGGCTGGACCCAACAGAAACCCAGCCCCTAAAGTCATTCCCACTCGTGAACAGTGGCCAGCAAACTCCAGCCAGGCAGCAGCACTGCTGTCCAAGCCGAGAAGAATCTGCTGAAGGAGTAATTTGAGGCAACGTCCAACCTTGCTAAATATACTTATTAACTGCAGGAGTAGGATGCTGAGGCTGCAGAGGGCTTCTGTAGATAGATTCGCAGTCATCAGGCTGTGTATTAGACCTTGGATCTTTCCAAGCAGCCTTGAGCAGAAAACAGGGTGCCTTGCACACACCTTCTGGGATAACACCTCCAGCCCTGGGCATCAGGCAGCCAGTTCTGCATTACTTCCCTGGTATCCTGGTCAGAAGGCTGGCAGTCAGCAAGGAGCATGCAGAGACCCACGACGATCTGGGAAAAGACTTCCCAACACAGCCACACAGCCCACTCCCCCCAGCTACTGGAAAGCAGCAGTTATCTGCAGGGAACCACAGTGAGGAAAGCCAGCTCTGCAGAGACGTGCCTTGTGCAGGAGACGACACGGAAAAAGGAACAGAGAGACAGGGAAGAAGGAGAGGGTGAAAATATGCCTCACAGAGAATGATGATAATATACATATGCACAGACCAGGACAGGAAAGTGAAATTCCAGTTCATGTGAGCCTCATGCAGCTAAAACTCTTCTTGGACTGGCTTTGGCTCTATGAAAACAAGCAATAAAACATCTCTTGATGGGTGTTTCTCCCACTTGAGTGGTGTAACAGGTAGAGACATCCCACCAACAAACAGTCCAAAAAGTTTCCTTGAATATTGGTGTGAATATCAGTGTGAGGGAAAGGAGAGAACTGTGGAAATTTGATGTTTGCCAGGGACAGAGAATCTTCTCTTAATGATTTTTATGTTTTAAAAGTTTCATCAATTTCTCCATTACCCCCTGCAATTAAGTTTATGGTAATGAACAGATTGACAGGGATGGGAGAACTTAGAAAAACACATTCTCTGGGGTTCTTCTTCATCAGGACTCTCTGACTGCTCGCAGGGGGTGCAACTTCACCTGCACACAAAACAGATTTCCTCCAGGAATCTTTGGAAAAGTAAATCCAGAGGAAAAATGATCTTCTCAACCAGAAAGCATCCAAGAGAAGACATCTCACCAACACACACAAGAAACAGGGACCAGAGGTAGGAAATCTGCCATTCTGTGTATCCTTTTAACAATAATTAATTGCTATTAATGGAGGGGGATCAGACCAAAGACATGTTTATGCTTTTAATTCTTTATCTGTCATGCAAAGATACAGATACTGCCCTAGCAAAAAGTATGCTAATTAGCTGACGTTTATGTAGCCATTTGAGAATATAATGAGTTCTATCATTATTAAGCATTATTATAAGGCTTCAACTCTGGATGAAAGCCAATTCTCAGAGGAAATTCAAAATCCTAGCCAAAATTCTTAAAATCAAAATCACCACTCAGCTACAGATTATGGCACCACGACCACTGACCCAGGGGCTCAATTATTCCCATACAATTCTCTGCAGGCACACACAGCAGGACAGGGAATTTAAGGACAGGGAAAATCTTTAGGCTGGATATCCACCTCACATTGCGTTCTGCTTAAGTGAGACATCAGTTGCGCTCGCTTTGGTGACAGGAGCCGCAGCGGCGCAGCAGTAAAGGCTGCTTCTCATAGAGCAATGAAGACATCAGAAAGGTGTTGTAATGGATGTCCAGGATACAGATTGATTCGGTGAAAGAGACACGATGATAGGAGAGCCCAAGGTCTCTTGTTATTGTGTGGGGACTAAGACCCCTGCTCAGGCAAAGCTGCCACAGACATCCAAGGCTTAACTCTGACCCTGCCAGCACTCAGCATCTTATCATAACCTCCCCATGTGACCATCTGCAGGAGCGGAAGAGAGGAACATCAGTGCTGGAGAGGGCACGGGGCTGAGCAATGAGAAGGATTTCCAAGGCAAGGAACTGAACTGACCCCAGACCAAGTAGCACAATGTTTTTTGCATCAGCATGCACACGCTCTGGCAAGATTCTCTGGATGCTGGGTTTATCTTCAAAGACAGAGCGTGATGATGTCAGGAAAGAAATTAATGCCTCAAAAGCTAAGAGTGCCCCCTGCTCAATTGAACACTTTTGGGATAATATCTGGAAAAAAGCCCTGTAGGACAGTACAAAGCAGAGACAGAAAATGTCCGAGTTCAACATAAGATGCGCCTTGCAGTCAGACGTTGCATTGGGTTGATCAGCATTTCTGAAAAGTAGATTTTAGATGTTACAGAAAACCTGTGCCTGCTTTGGGGCACATAATCACCCATAATCTGCCAAAAGCCCTTTCCTGAGGGAAAGCATCATGGGGTGCATGGCAGTGCACAACACATCTTCCAATGCTAAATTAACTTCAACAGCTTAGCCTCTCACTGCCATTTCAGACTAACTCTTCAAGCACAACACATTTCAAAATAATCTTAGGCCCATCCAAATGTAATGGAAAAAAAACCAAAGATAAACCATTCCATTTTAATTAAAAAAAAAAAAACACAAAGAAATGCTGATTTATAACACTCATCTAACAAAGCTGACTTTTGCTTTTAAAACAAGCACTGGAACCTGAAAGAAAACTAAAGTTTCAATCTTCAAGCAAAGATATTTCTTAAGTCTCACCTGAACATCCTCTTTTGACTCTGACTGGTGGCACAGAACAATGACAGCGTGTCAGGACCTAGAAACCTGTTATTTCAAGGCCCATTCCGTGGTTATTAAGTGTTTGGAAGCTCTGGAAAGTATCATCCTATGTGATATGGCACTACAACAGCCTTTAGCAACAAAAGCACAGTATTTTTCCAGGCAGACCTTCAGGCAATGCTTTACTACATAAAAATATATATATTTTACATGGAGATTGTTCATGCTTTATCATAACCAGCATTCAAACTCTGTGCTGAAAAATGAAATTGCCAACCCAAATCATCAACATTTTATGCTGGTTTCCCTTTAACACGTATCTGTTGAGCAAACACTCCATTTGTTTTCACAATATTCCTGTACAACAAGGTGATGCATCTCTCTGCCTGAACTAGAGAAGCGTACTTTGATTTTTGAAAAAAATTAAAGACCTTACAAGCAACAGGTTAGTTCATTCTAAAAATCTTCCTCAGTGTCCCCTGGAAAGAGCACAGGTAGGAGCTCTGTGAAAGGAAGCAGGTAAATGAGGTAATTAGAAAGCACTGGCCCCAGGCCACAAATGAAGGTTAGATAGGCAACCTCCACTCTGGCATGTGGGAGCTTCTGAAAGTTTGATTTTGTAATCTTAATAATATCCCCTTGGTACAGAGGTGTAATTCCTAAAGATTTTCCTTAGCAAATACAGTGACAAAAGAGAATAACATCTGTGTCTCCTGTCCCACCCTTTCTGAGAAAAGCTTCTCACTTGCACGAACTGATGTTTGCAACCAAGCAAAGGCACCCTGTGTTTGTGATGTAAATATTAGCCCAGCAGAGAAACACCCTTTCGTTACTCTGTTGAAAGTCCTTCAGAGAGAGTGATGAAGGGCAGCAGAGTCCAAAAGAAACCTTCTGGCTTGGTGAGACAGGCAAGCAGGACTACACCACATAAACACAAGACAATGTCCCCCATCATGTGTGCCTGCACAAAGATTCAGCCTGGGATGAATCCCCTTGGAAAGGGTCCTGGAATCACAAAGTCCCAGATCCTCTTGCAGGACTGGGTCCCTGTACACCCCTCCTCATCCCAGAGCTTTCCTGACTCATGCTGCAGCACCATCGTATAGGAAGTGGAATTTATTTACAAAAATTGCTGCTACAGGGCTGCTTTCACAAGTTTTATGGTAGACTTCAAGGAACCAAAGGAGCTAGAGGTCACAAACTCCAAGGGCAAAACGTACAACAAGGGTGAATTTTCCAGCCCAGGCAAGATGAATCTTGCAGGTGTAAACACAAAATAAATTGCATAACACTCATTACATGCATTGCCCTTTCCCATTCCTTCCGTTGATCTGTTGCTCACCTCTCTATATTCCTGCTCTCCCTCACCAGATACTGCTGTCCTGTACCTGCCCATCCCAGACTCTTTGTGGCTATTCAAGCTTTATCTGAATTTCACCCTTCTCCCTTTTTTATATATTTTAAATCCTTCTATTACCCAAATGACATTTTGCATGTAATTCAGTTGCACAAAAGTATTATGAAAGATCACGAGCCCGATGCAGTAGACTTGGGGCAGCTATTATTGGAATGAGAAATGAGTTTTCATTCTTCGGCTCAGCAAAAAAGAACTGAATCAGGACAAAAATCAGAGTTTTACCTTCCCAAAATGCCACTTGGTTCAGACTTACTTTATCAAAGCACAAAGCAGATGACCACACAATGCAAATACTGTACTGAGAACAGCCATGATCCCCTCCAGCCAACATTCCCATTTCCAGTAGAAGGGATCAGAGTTCAGCAGGACACAAACTTGGTAACATTACCAAAGGCAGAAGAACATCTGTATGCCTAGGATCTAAACCAGGCTAACATACTCATCCTCACAGCACCTAGACTGTCTTTGACCTTCTGATCTGCTGCAAACTTTTGCAACCCAAAACATCTGCCATTGCGTTCTCTTCCTTCCATACACCATGCTTCCAATCCAAAGGTCTTTTTCACTTCTTTTTCCTCCCTCCCTCATTCTTTGTCTCAGCATCCTCTTCTGCACCGCCCACACACTTGGAGAGCCTGGAGCAGACCAATCTGGCAGGCTCAAACAACACACACAAAAAAAAAAAAAAAAAAAGGAAAGAAAACAAAACAAAAAGTTTTTTGGCCTAGAAATCTTGTCTGTTTTTATCTGGAGGGAGCAATCAAATTTATTTGCCTTTCACCACGAACCAACAGGAATGGCAATAACTCCCAAGGTCTCATGTTCTCACAAATCAGGCCTGACAAAAGCAAGAGGAGAAGGCTGGCATTTGTTCCTGACACACAGGCACCTTTGAACAGGGACATTAAGCTTATTTTTAACCTTACCTTCTTCCAGCACCAAGCATCAGTTAAAAAGATCCAATTTTACAAGGTGGGGTTTGATTAGCCAGTTCTCGTTTGCTTTTCTTACAAATGGCTGGGGACAAAGTGTTCTGCCTGAAGACTGGTTGAGCAGCCAGGCGGTTATGAGCACGTCAGGGACTGCTGGGGTGACGGGGCACTCGCCCACCCATGCAGCACAAGGGCGTTTGGAAGGGTGCAGACCTCTGCATGCAGCATGCACGCCCACGGTGCTGACATGGCACTGGCAGCGCTCACCCATCAAGGTCCCAATCCTGAAGTCTCTTCAGCACATGCAAAAAATCCACTCTGGCATAAAGCACCTAATGACATTAATGGCACACAGCACAGTGATATGGTCCAGGCATGTGGAAACAATCACAGGCCCACAACCCAGGATGACTGATTTTTTTCCCATTCAACATATGTTTTACTTCGATGTCTGTTCTTCCCACCCTTCTTTCGCAGTCTCCTAAACAATTATTTAGTTAAAGTAAAATACAGGAAAACACCTTCAATGCAGGAACATTATAGGTTAAATCACACCTACCTGACAAACAAGAAATGATTAACTTAGATATGGACAAGAGATTTTGTTAAGTGCACATATTGCTAATAATCATCAAAATCTGACCCCAGCACAACTGGTCACTGAGCAGATAAAATACATCTCAACTCTGTTCAGCAGGAGGGTCTAAAGATAATGTTTGTGATTCCTACGCAGAATTAGAACCAAAGAAGTTGAGTTTCAATGAGGTATAAAGATTGGTTTTTAGGACCAAAGCATACATTCTACAGGATGACTCAAACTCTAAGCTATACTGTGTGGCTATTTGCTTTCTTAAGGTGACCTGTGAGCCATACCCCAGGCTGGTGAAAAATCAGCAGTGACATCAGCCCAAACAGAGCATTAATCCCCCCAACCAAGTCAACTTAACTCAGTTATTCTTACATCCTACAGATGTTTTATGGACAGAAAAGCATTTTTACCTGTGCAGTTACATGTCAACCACAATAACTTTTGTCATTTTAGCTTTTTACAGCCACACAGATGTTACACCCATCTTCAATGTTGTAGCAACAAAGACTTTACAATGCATATACAGTCTTTAGCCAGGCTTACACCAAGTGTCCAGCTAGAATGCTCCACTGAAAGCAAATTTTCTTGTGTCTCAAAGCAAATTGGCCACCACACTATTTGCCAATGTTTCTGAACTTTCAGGGCAGAAGTGGACATTGTCACACATCTTCTCCTGCCTTGTGACTTCAGGAGTCAGAACCAAAGCTTTGATGGCAGCAACATGTCCTTGCCCACAGGAGACAGTTGCTCTTCCCAGGGCAATCCCCATTTGACTCTCATACAGCCTTCACCTCCAAGGAGAAAACACAGGCAGTGCTCCCCAACTTCAAACACATCTTCATCAAATTGCACCATGACTCACTTCAAATTCACTTAGAGCATACTCAGTCCACTGACGTTTCCAAGATCTCATTCATGGCCTGACTGTGGTCTCACTCCCACTTCAGAGACTGTTTCCCCTGCAGCTTCGGAGTGTGTTTGGAGGACACAAAAGAAGAATGTTTTTCATTAATACAGAGTGGCTTAGAAGAAGAAATCTTCTTCCATCTGTCTAGATTAAGATAGGAACAGTAGATGTAGGCAAGAAAAGATTAGTATCTCTGCATGTTCAGTGTTAGCAGGACAAGTCTGCACATGGCACGGACATGACATTATTTCAGACAAAAGTCCTTTTAACAGAAGTCTATCCAAGATTCATGTCTTAGGAGTTTGTGATCTTCCTAGGCATAAGTTTTTGCTTCAAGACAAACCCCGGTGACACTTGTCAAGGCAGAGGTTTATTTAAGAGAACGTGCATGAGATGTGAGCAACACATACCACAGTGAGCCTAGCAACTCCCCTATGAATCAGCTGCTCTTGCTGAGGAGGACAGGGAGCCATCTGCCCATGAGTGCTCAGAGACCAGAGCTTCCCTCCTGGTCCTTCCTTCTAGATATTGTTCAGGAAAACCTGAAGATCAGTTGCTTGTGCTTCTTTGCCCACAACCGACTGTTTATTGCTGGTACTATTTAGCTATCTGCTGGTTGGCAAGTCTGTGAAACACCTAACAGTCTGACCCTAAAACTCAGGCAACACAGAAAAGCATCTTTATTCAATACCTTCTTTCCCCTTCAAGCAAAGAGAAGCAGTGTGTCTATCACACAGCTGGGGTGGACACTCATCTGGGTGAGACCACACTCTGAGCCAATACTCGTCAAAATTTAGACAACTTGAGCTGAGGAAGGAGACTTGGAAGACACTGAAATCTGAGTGGGAGAGTTGTGTAAAGACACACAAATATTTGAAGGAGATGGGCACAAGACATTTTTGCTGGCTCATGGAAATGAAACATATGAAGGGCTTAATCAGCCACCACTGAAATCAATATGAATTTTGCCAGTGAAGCAAAACAAAAGCAGAAATGGAAACAACATCTGACATTTGTTATGTTAGACTCATACAAATTGCTGTAGTTAATAGCCTATGAAATGGATAAATAACACACCACAGGCAGTGAATGATATTAAACTTCCATTTTCACAGTATGAGTGTGCCATGATCTTGAGGGTTTCGATGCCTGGAAAAGCTGCTTATGCTGAGTCATATTTAGAGAGAGATTTTCCATTTAGATAGTCATGTTAAATCTATAATGACACTGAACGAGAGCATGTGAGAGGAAAAAAGATTACAACATAGAGATTAAGATGCATTCTCAAGACTAGACAAGAATTTGGACAAAATTTGTTGTAAATAATTTCTTGTTGAAGTAGCCCTCAAACTTAAGTTCTTGGAAAGTGAAACACAAACTATTTCTGTAAATTATTGTTTGAAAACTGATCATATAAGACTTAGAGGCCAACTCCTTATCTGGTATAAATGAAAGCATCTGGGCTTATATCTTTAAGATCATAATGAGATGGCTGCTGAGCAGTCACTATGGAAAGCAAAGCACTGTATTCAGAAATTAATGTCCCTCTGTGCACAAAACATATAATGAACATAAGGCAGAACAGAGAAACAGGACTTGGACTATCACATCAAAACCCAGTGATACTCAGCAGATTAGTTGTGCAGACAGCAGACCCACGCTGGGAGACATCAGAAAAACAGCATGAGGAACCAGAGAGAAGCCTACACAGCAACCCAAAAGCACGAAGGGGAACAAGAAGTAGGGGAGGTGAGAGGGGTGCCATGTTTCAGAAAGCTCTCGGCTCCCACCAAACTGGCAAACAAGGAGGTCATATCTTACAAAGAGCTCAGCAAGAGGGGCACCAATCTCTTTCCCAGAGACTAGTCTCCAAGGCTGCATGTTGTTCAGCAGATCATCTCTCACCTCAAATAATTAACCTTTGGGTAAATACCAGAGCGTTTTCATGCCACCCCAACTAGATCCAGGTCTAGCATTTCAGGGCAGTCAAATCTGGGGTTAGGTCCCATTCCAGGAACTGTGTGTGTTGGAGACATTTCCACAATTTGCAGCCCTCGAAATGCAACAGGCTCCAATATCATAATTTTCTAAATGGTATCTGCATAGCAGATGTTTTGTGTATGCACACTATCCCTCAAGCCTTTACCATCTGTTTTTTACCTAAGTCAGGTGTTCATTTTTTCACTCGAATTAAATTTGGAGGTTTCCTGTTCAAAAGAAGTAAATGGTGGGGGGGTTGTCTTCAGTTACTGTGAAACCTTGTTAGAAATTTCTGGGGGAAAAAAATGGAGCAGTAAGTAGAATGATTCCCCTTTAATCACATACAAAAAAAAATTACAGAGTAAGGCTGTAAGAGGGTGAACTGGCAGCGTGCAGAATGGAGCCTGACACCACCTGGCTTTCTTCCCCCTTTTAAATAAACAAAGAGTAATACGAAGAGGCAGCTCAGAGATGAGAGCTCTGAGACCAGACAAGGTGCAGAAGAGGAAGAGCAATGCTGGATGAAGGCTGACACCTAAACATGGCCAGCAAAAACCATGAGATGGGGCAGATCTGAAGTCCTCGGATGACCTCAGAGTGCCACCCCCAACCAGAAGTGGGTCAGACCCCAGATGAGATGGGAGAGTCTACCAGGGCCAGATGCACAGAACCAGGACCATAATGCTCAAGAGCATGTCAGCTCCTCCCACAAGGGATGCAAGCCAAGCAGCAAACAACATTTTAATAGACCATTGCTGGTGATGGACCAGCTGTGACACTTGGCAAGTTCCTCATTACCAGCCCTAAAGAAATGTCAATAATTGCATATCTCTTGTGGTTTAAGTTCAGCATCTTTTCTGATTACTGCTTGTGTACAGGAAGCTTCCCCTCTGGAGCAAATTCTTTTGCTATTTCTTCATATCCAAATAGTATTTATAGCATTAAATAAAAAATAGATTTTTTTAACCTATTTTAAAGGTAAAAGTTGCAAAAAATCAACACCATGATTGCCTCTCCTCATTGCCCGAGCCTTAAAGTTTGGCTATGATATTACAGTTCTCCCTCAACCAGACCTTAGACATTTACAAGGTCCTGAAACACTGATGGCAATATAAGCCCACCATCAGTGGAAGTTGTTAATACCACCAATAAATGTGCTGGCAAACAAAACTGAGCTAATGGGAAATACACACTCTCCAAACATTCCTACTCTAAACCAGATAGTTACAGTCACCCAACCAGTAAGAAGAGTCACTATCATTAACACATATGTCAGGTGACAGGAAGGTGAGCAGTGAAAGAAAAGTCATTATTAACACGAGATCTTAATTGCTCAACCAGGAGTGGACAAGCTCGTTAACAAATACACACATAAATATCCCAGATTTAGCAAAGGCAGTTAAGGAACAGGGAATGGGAAAACTCAAACACAGGGGACCCTGCCTGAGGTACTGACCACAGGGACCCTTCTCAAGGTTCCCAAGCCACCTTTTATGGGTAACCTTCTGTGCAGCCACCTGGGCTTCTCTGCTCATGCTCTCAGCAAAGCAGCAATTTCAAGGGCAATTTTTTCTCACCTGTGATGAGAAAATAAAACTGAATCAAAAGCAAAACCTCTTTTCCCAGAAGTCACCCACGCAGCAACTTTAGTCAGCACATGCTATTTTCAGCATCCAGAGGGACTTTGGAGGATGACTGACTGTCAATAGCAATGAAATCTTGAAAAGAAACCAAAAACCAAACAACTGTAACCCTTAGTAAGAGTTACAGGGTTTGCTCTCTGCCCGGTCCACAGAAGATAACACATCCACAGCACCTTCTTAAATGACAGTACACTCATTTTCCTGTGTTTACAGCATCAGCTATTGGCAAAACATGACTAACGTGCATTCTTGCTTCGAAGCTTAAGAACAAAATGTCCTTCTGACAGGACAGAGCCTACTCTGGTGGTGGCCAGAGCTGACCAAAGCTGTGAATGGAGACCAGGATCTCACTAGTCATTCATCACTCCTCTATCCATGTGGAGCAGAGTCCCCTCACATGCCTATCTTCCTCCCATCCCCAAACCAGCCTTTGCTCACCCCTTATAGCTGAGAGTGGGATGGACATGCACAAGGTCATCCCTAGTACTGCTCTATCCAAATGGGAGCCAAGGAAAAGCCATGGAGAGGGCCTTTCTCCTCCAAACATGTGGATGGGTGGCAGTGAGGCGGCAACCACTGCAACAGCATTTGCTGTTCCTTAACCTGGACTGCCTTTGCCCTTTTGTGGAATATAGCACTGTTTGCCAAGTCATATAAAAAAAAAAAAAAAAAGAGACAATGAAACTGAGCATACTTCTAAATTGTTTTATTATCCAGTGTGGGTGTGAGTTGCGTTGCTCAGTGTCACAGTTCACTCTGCACCCATAGGCAGCACCCTGCCACGGCCTGATAAATAATAGCAAAACAGACCCCTCATTCAGCTGCCCATCGGCAGAATGAGATTGCTGTAAACCACACCAGAGCATCTCCCAAGGGCCCAATGCCTGTAAGAGACACTTGGAAGGACAACACATAGATAAAAGTTTTCCTGGCTCACAGTAGTAAGAAGATTAGGTTATTCTGCTCGGATCACAAGCAGTTTGCTCTCTTTGAGATCAACTTTGCAACACATCACTGTATCCCTTGCAAAATGCAACGAAGTCTCCCAGGTACCATGAGGCAGAAAGTTATCAATTGGGGTGGGGGGTAATCATTAGGAAAAAGAAAAAAAAATCAGAAAAAAAGGCAAAATGGATCTGTTTGCATCCAACTTGCAGATGCTACAGCTGCTGCTTCTGTAATTACATGCAGATGAACAGCCAAGATGATTATTCATCTCACTTTGGTCCTCCATCCTTAGAACATTTGTAGGAAAATCACAAGTTACATGACTTCTCCCACAGAGAAGGAAAAGAGGATACATAAACCATTGACTTGTGGGAAATGGCACATGGGATATGAAGAGCCCTGAGCAAGGTGTGGAAGGGTAACATTCCCAAGTCCCTGTAATTCTTGTGGTAAACCAGGGATGCAGGAAGCTTCCAAACTACTGGATGAAAGGGCGGGATCTTTATGAGAGGAGCAGAGAGCCATCAATAACTGCTATATATGCAATGCATATGGTCTACAGAGGTGAAATATGCAACTCCTTGGTATATAAACATAGAGTAGGCATTAGCATGATTAACATCATTCCTTTTACTGCTGACACTGGGGCAATATGACACCTCAGACATTTGGAAAGTGACCCAGAGACAACCAGCTTTCAACCCTGCAAGCAGAGACAGCAGGAAATATCCACTTGCCCAAGGGGAGGATAGAGGAAGTGCAGCACTGTGATGTCTCCTACCCACAGCATTGTCCAGCCCAGCGATACTCTATCCAGCTTGAACACCTCTCACATGGTCTAGGTCACGTTTACTAAGTATATGTCAGCATAAAGCCATGAGAGTAATTCTTGTCCTGAACGGCTCCTGCATGACTCTGTAAGGGACCCACACACCACACTGATCCTGCTTCCAGAAACACACCCAGGGACTGGCTCCTTTCTCCATGCAAACAGGCTAGGGAGTTTAGTGATATTATTCAAAACCAGATCTGCCCAGATGATAACACACATGCTGGATACAGCCTTTCTTTCCTTCTCCTGCCTGGAAGAGGTGGTCATGCTGCCAGCAGCCATTACGTGGGGGAAACTAAGTGACTGCAGAAATAGTATGGGAAGAGTTGGGGTTGGGGGGGAGGCTGGTGCGTCCAGGAGAGCAGCTTCTCCTAGTGCTTGGAATCCTGTGGGTGCTGAACCCTACCAAGCAGTGCATTTAGAACCTTTAAACACTCATTGCAGGAGTGGGAAGAAAAATAACCACGTGACCCTAAACCCAAAAAAAAAAAAAAAAAAACCAAACCAAAACAAAACCCATGAAAACACAAAAAGCATTTTTTCTTTACTTTTAAGGTGAGTGAGTTTAGTGGCTGGTCTCAAGGATGTTGCTCCCTGTGCTTCTGTAATGAGTACCTCCATCACAGAAAGCCCCAGAACCTCTAGCCCAGGAGCTTCGTTTGGGAAGTGAGTAGTGAGAAATTAGAAGCAGAGATAGGACACTGATAGGAGCACCTGCTCTGTTTCTACAACTTGAGTAGACCTAGGTGATTCTCTGAGCCATGAGCTATTTCTCACATTTTCATACAACTGAGAAGAATGCATGCCAGTGAGAAAAACAGCCATGTGTTTTGTTAAGTCCCACAGGTGTTAAATGTTTTACAGCTTAAGAGACCAAGTACCAAGTAAGGTACTCAGTACCTTACAGATATATATATGGTTCTGCACTTGGAAGCAATTAAAACAAAAACCTACAGTTTCAGCACCAAAACTTCAGTTTACAGTTTCAGTTTAGCTTCATTCTAAATTTGTTCACTATTGCTTACAGCAACTACTTGAGACAAGAAGGGCTGCAGAAGAAAAACTACATGTAAGTATAGAAGAGACTATCTGATCAAGTCCAAGCAGAACGTGATTTTTCTTACACTGAATCAGTCCTTCAAAGCCATCAAGACACCTGCATATCCATCAGGTGGGCTGAGATCCTAAGCAGGACATGAGCAATATTCTTCAAAGAGATTTTACAGATAAGTTATAAATCACTCACTAAAGGTCCCCACTACAAGTGGGACCATGAACAGCATTAGGTTCTTGACCAGCCTAAAGGTTTTCAACAGTCTGGACAAAGGAGAAAGGTTTGCTTTGGTATCCAGCCTAGTGTTGAGCTTTAAGATAGGAGCGTGAATCCTGTCCACTGCTGGTTGTGCTGCTGGAATGACCCTGACAATCACCAGGCCTGTTTGTAATGAGTATAATCAAAGAAAACTCAAGAAATGTTTAGTCAAGAATCTAAATTTCCCACTGGATTTTTTACTTAAGTGGATATTAATTGAAGAAAGTTTCAAAGCCTTGTACTTAAAAATCCTGTATCCCATCAGATCATCAAGATTTCTTTTTTACTGTTACTGTGTACCCTATGTCAGTACCTTTCCTGAGCAAGAAAACTGATACTGGGGATGGGGGGTGAGGGGGTAGGAACAAATCCCAAAATTAAAAAAAAAAAATCAACAGAACCTGAAAGAAAAACTTTTAGGCTACATGCCATAAATCAGAAAAGGCAACACAATAGGATAGCCAGCTCATCTGCAAACTATCTTTAACACAAGTCTGCTGGGACATCTTGCAGCAAAGCACAGCAGACGTCCTTACTTTGCTTTAGACTCACGGACCTTTCAGGAATTTTTATCACCTCATTTCAGCCACAGCTTGCACAAATGGTCTTCAGCATTCAATCAGTTCCCATTTCAGAATTAGAAAATCATATTCCCAGCACTTTCATAGAGAAAAAGCAAGAGGTAGGCTCTCTCAGACTCCCGTCTGCTCTTGGAGGGACTGGATGCACCAGGTCCCCACAGTGCCTTCAAGCCAAGGATTTTTTAAAGTTGCCTATTATGTCAATGACACACAGGAGCATTTTGTTGTATATTCCATAAAAACAAAACCCATCATCTCAATCAGATCAAGGTGAAGGTGCCTTCCATTCCAGAGATGACTTGCCCATTTTAACAAAGGTATCCCATTAAGTTGCTGTCCCCAAGCCCACCAGGTGACACACTGGGGTGAACGTGGAGGCAGTGAACACAGTCTTTGTGCCACTGTACAAATGACTGGCAACAACAATGGCTAAAAAAGCTGGTAATTTAAGTGACTTAGCATCTATGTGAATTCACTAGAAATGCTTTCAATTTTTATTCCTAGGACATAGCCTGGAGTTATGCAGAGACTGGAAAGTGCATTCAAGATGCTGAATCTGATGTGGCTGTCTATTTACGTCAGTACAATTTCCAAATCAAAATACTGAAGCAACTGGTCTTCCCCAGGGAGCAGATGTTTAAACATAGTGGTGGGGACCAATACAGAACTGAACCCTTCCCAGAGCATGCTCAGGCACTCCTAAAGTATGCAACGGTTTAGTAATGTTTTGAGTTACGCTGTGCAAACAGCTTTATACTGGTGTATTGCATGGGTGAGTAAATGACCGTTGGAGCCTAGCAACTTAACTGCAACAGAAGGTAGATTCAGATGTAAATTAGAATTATGGTTTGAAGAACAGTTTTCCATTCCCCACTTGTGATCTAGTTTTTTAGCAAGATCAGAAACCATGACTTAAAAGAGCTGGGTTCCATTTACAGTGCTGGCAATGGTTTTCTGACCTTGAGTGTCTTAGATTCTAAATTTACAAAATAGAGATGATAAATTTCTCCACTTTGTACAGATTTGGAGATCTTCAAATGACAAGTGCTTTATAAAAGAGTATAAGCTGCCAGTGCACTACTTAATGGCCTCTTGGACAGTAAAGCAGGAGAGTAAGCAATGCCTAAGGAAGTCATGTGCCCTCTCCAACCAAGAACAAAAGAGAACTTATCTTTTAGATTAAGTCAAAGGGCCATGGGTAAGAGGTAAAATACTTCTTTATCTATTCCAGCCTTTTTTACCCCAAAACTGGGAAAAAAAAAGTGGGAATCCATCACTAAATATTTGGTTGAGAGGCATTAATTACTGCTATGTTATCACTGATGCTCCAGCTCAGCACTGCCCTCATTTTCTCTGCTGTCATTCTAAAATTAAGAATGCCTCTGTAATCAGGTCTTCACCAGTTTTCAACACACTTAATGGCTATATCAACAGCAGAACAAAGTCTGTGCTTGTGCCGTAAATGAAAAGGAGTTATAAACTGAAACTGGACACAAGGCTTTAAATTACATGCAAATTCTCACCAAGGTTATAAAAGGGCCACTTGAATATGAACCAGATAGCGAACAAATCCTGGAATAAGCTTTTAAAGAGAGAGGAATCCAGGCCAAATGGAAACACACTACCTATAATTTATAATGAGCAATGTGTAAAAAGCTATCCAAATAGTGGAGTTCAAAATGAGAATAAACAGTGATCATCCAATAGGGACAAGTGCAGATAAGTATCTGCTAAAAAGCTGAACTCTGAGTAACCCTTGTTGATCAGCTGGTGACACCCAAAGCCATCACTATGTTTCACTAATGGCCTGTAGCAAAAATAGTGCATACTTCAGTATGGCTAACCTGGATTTAGTACCTGTTGTCATGTACAACAGAAAACACTTGTTGCTGTGCAGTAAATTATGCAAAAAAACAGACATGCAATCCACTTCTGCCTATGATGAGCATGGCTAATCCTGCAAGATACCAGATTTTCCCAACAAGACAGAACACCAAACTGCTGCAGTAAAGAATGGCCAAATGAACAGAAAAAGATGACCCTCACTCTCAGCACACATCATGTATCCATCCTCATCTTGATCTGCACAGGCATCAGCAGAGGTCTGCATGATTTGACATGTGGAACACATGGGGTGTAAGTACCTGCAAGAGTGCTGCTTGCAACAGAAAACAAAAGAGAATGCTGCTTTAAAGTATTTTATACATTTCAAAGTGTTTTCAAGTTGTTAAGCCTCTCTGACAGATCATTTCATCACTAACTGGTGAAAATAAAAATTGAGCAAAGAGAGAAGCTACTCAGGGATCACAAAGAAGAGAGTGCAAGGAGGCTCTTGGGTGGTTGAAGAAAGGTGGTGCCCAGGTGGAGTTGGGAGCCTGCAGGTAAGGGGTAAATTGATCATCATGTTGATTGTCAGAGTGATGACTGCTTTTCTGTAGTTACTTGGTTTCAGAGGACACAGGTCCCACGTCCTTAGTCTAGTTTACCTCTTAACTAAGTAGACTCTTCAAATACAGTCATAATGTGACAACTTTAATATGAAAATCTTTCTACCTGCCCAAGTCTTCTCCAGATCTCTGGGAATAGGAACCATCAGACAGCACTTTATACCTTCCCTGAGGTGAGTCAAATATTCACCGAGTGTTGATGACAACAGCATCTAACAAGCAAGCAGTTGCATTCCTTCACCACAGGAATGAGGAGAAATACGGCCATGTGTCATGCTGGCATCAACCACCTCCCAAAGAGAGCAGTCACCACAGCAGAGAATGACCCATTGAGGGCAACAGACCTCTTGCTGTGGTCTGTAATTTCACATTGCTTTATCCCAAGCCTTCTGGAAGAAAAAAAAAAGGTGAACCCTAGACAGTTGAAGACACAAGGTCACACGACTGCCCATTGCAATCACTAAGTATAGCAGCTAAACTTGGCCAGCTCAACAAGTATCTTGAGCATCTCTTGCCAGGTACTTAAGTTTCCAGCAGAGATGCTGCAGTTTCTTCCAAAAATGTTGCCTTCTTAAACAAACCGGACAGATTGTTGTGGAGATGCTATGAGAATGTCAATCTGCTAAATGTCAGAAAGACTTTGACTAAACTAGGAAGAAAAATAGTCAGGAATTGCAGCTACATAATTAGTAACAAATCTTTAATTCTACATGTTTGGATAGCAAGGCTGATTTAGAATCAATTATTGAAGTAGAGCAGCCAAGAGGACTGATTCAAATCATCTTTACATGAGAGGAAATATGGAATAGCTCCACTAACAAAAGAAGTATGAAATGCTGCAACAACCCCATGGCTTATAGCTTGTTAAAAGCTAATTTGATGCAAACACTACTGTAATGTTTTTCTTAATCATCTTTTTACCTATTCATTAAATACACCAAGTCCTAGAAGACTGAAGTTCCTCAATGGCAGGGGCTGAACCAGGATCATGTCCTACGGTGACCAGTCAAGTCAACTGCTTGTTTCAGCATCTGAAAGCTCAGAGCCCAGACTCCTTTCCTTCACATAGTATCTTTCTGTAAAGAGTTTCACTGAGGAAAGATACTAAACAGAAAAGAATACCTTCAGAGGGCAGTTTGTTCCTGTTGGAATGACTGAACCATGGAGCTGGACTTCCATGTCGGGCACTGAACTTCCCACAGGTTGGGGACAGTTAAGAAGGACACTCTTGAAATGTGTTAGTTTCTTTAAACTGACACAAAAGCAAGCAAATCACAATCTATCTAGAAGTTGTTTTGTGAACTGATGTCTTTTACACACTATTCATATGTGATCTGTAGAAGAGAGTCAGTAGTTGACCAACAGCACAATAAACATCTTCCTGCCTAGAAATGCTTACAGTTTCACAGCTGCTTTATCAAGTCACAAGGACTAAGTGAGAAGGTGCAGTCACCACAGAAAAGGTGCTGTGTTATCTTCTCCCCCCTGAAGTTGTTAGTACCAGCAAGACTAGACCCTGCCACCACCATCTTCTACAAAGGAAGCAAAACCAGAAATTTTTGCCTCCTCTGTCATGTCAGTAAGGGTCTTTTTAAAACAGATGAAAAAGCGTGGTTAAGGAATTAAAAATAAACCAGAAAACATGGAAATAAAGCTAATACCAATTGCTTTGGACACACAAAAAATGTATTACAGAAACCTACCGCATGCAGTCTCAAACTCTTTCATAATCCCCTCTTGATGACTTTAACATGGCAGTCTCGGATGAGTCAGCAGGATATTTGCCCAAGTAAAAACCTCAGGATTGCACCCTCCAAAATTATCTTCACCAAAATCCAGAGAACTTAGCAGCCTTGACATGCTCCCACAATGCATTTTGTGTCATTCCAAAGATGAATTTTGGCTTACCAAAATTATTTGGCTAGTTAAAACAAGGACAAAAATAGTAGTGTCTACCAAACTGACAGGAAATCAATAATCTCAAAGCCATTTTTGTCTTTACAGCAGTTCAGTGTTGTGCTACAATTATGAAGGTGGCATATGGCATTCATACATGGCCTCCATTACTCCTTGTTAGATGGGCTTGGAAAGAATGTTCAAGATGCAGATTTTGGTGTTTGAGTAAGGTTCAGGGAGATGGGAGAGGGGAAAGGGTACTGAAGGGCAGTGAAGGAGAGCAATGGGCCAGAGTTTGGGTTTTCACTTCTAATGAGGGTATGTTTTATTACACATCAAATAGTGGATAGCTAAGTCTATCAAGTAGACTTTCTACTTGTCACCCATTACTGCTAAGAAGGTACTCAGCATCTCACAGGCTCCTAGGACCTAAAACCACACAGGACTGTGTAGCTGTACTCAGCACGTCTCGCTGTACCACGATGCTACTGGGGCCTCTTCCTATGCACCAGGAAGCTGGGCTGCTTTTACTGTGGCTTTTCAACAGCAGCACAGAGCCTTTCTCAGGGTAAAATAGCTCAGGATGCTGGTGACAGAAGCTGGGGCCACCTGGCCCAGAGCTGCGTCTAATGTCATAAAGGGGATTTTACCCAGGCTGTCCTTAAGAGGATTAGGGAATCATCTACTTGCAGAAAACAACAGTTACATCTGCTGCTCCAGCACAAGTTGCTCTTATCTGCTCTCACAAAGCTCATTTCTCCTCAGTACTGATGACTTCTCCTATAACAGGATCCTGCAACATAACACAGATGCTTGAAAAGAACAGGGGGATGGATACAGGTGGAGGGTGAGCACCAGATCAGGTATATTCCACGCTAGGCAATTAGCTTCATCCATCACACAAACAACACCACTCTGAACAAATAAACAAATAGGCCTGATTTTCAGAGGCTGGATATTCACAGAAGTCTGGATATCACTGAGCAATCAAACTCCCGAGGCTTCAGCAAGGATTTAAGAGAGCAGCGCTGTGTTAAAAACTTGCAAAAAATCAATTTAGCAGTTAAACCTTAGAGCTCAGCTCTCAAGTGATATCCCAAATATAGTTCTTAGAAAAATCTTCATTGTCAGGCATACAGAGGTATAAAATGGTACACCTAACAGGAGGAGGAAAGAAATACAAATTTGGTAAAGGAAAACCTAAAACCTGCCTACTTTTCTTAGCTTCTTCAACACTAAGGTACATGTGGGACCAGTCACCATGATTTTTCCTCCTTTCCATTTGCAAGATCTGATCAGCAAGGTGTCTATAAATTACTTTTGTGGATCTTTCTAGATGGAGGCTATTTGATTTTTTTTTAGATTTTATAACTGGAGTTGCAGTTTAAATTTCAGCTACGGATTCATAAAAGAAATCTAGGATTGCCCATTTGACCCCTAAGCAAATCAATCCTAATCCTATAATATAATACTCTTCCATGGGATTGACCACCCTTTCTCTCCCAAAGTGGTCTCACCAGGTCAGGATTAAACCACTGTACCCTTGCTCATCCCAGTAATGAAACAGGACTATACCTGGCTCATGGATTAGCAATGGACTTTCTCTGCCAGGACTTAGGCTGCCATTGCCAGTGGGCAGTGGGACTGGCTTAGATGTACAATGGATGGATGGATGGATGGATGGATGGATGGATGGATGGATGGATGGATGGATACAGGGACCAAGTAAGCTGCAGTACATACAGGCACATGCAGTGAGGAGCTGGGCCTGGTGGATGTCATCTGAACTATTACTAAAGCCTCCCTCAAAACAGGTTTCTCCAGCAGTAACCATTCCCAGTGCTTATCAAACCTAACCTCTAGAAGATTTTTCAGAAATATTTGGCCAAAATATCCCACTGAAGATGCTTGCCCCTTCCCTGCTGCTGACAGACAGGGTATTGCTCTGTACTTTCTCACAGTTTTCTCCAAGGAAGACTTTACCTCCCTTCACCTCCTCAAGGGAAATTAATCCACTTATTCCTTCAATTTTCTCATTCTCTTGCTCATCTCCTATGGGCTCTATGAAGTGTTTCCACAGCCTTCCCAATGTGTGCTGGCCAAAATGAACATGTTTTCCAAGCTCAACCCCCACCACTCCAAGAAACAATTTTTAATTGTCAATTTTTAAAGTCAATTAAAAAAAAACTAGTTTCCAAAAAAATCATCTCATTGAAGTCTCCACCAATCATACCTCACATATTATCTGGTTTAGAGGTTAGCTGTTCAGGGCAAGATCAATATCAGGCAGAAGGGTGCTGCAGGCATTTGATCGATTCAGATATTTTTCTATGACAATTTGTTGCTTTTAAAGTCATTTATTGCAGCTAACATAAGAATAATTATTCCTTTAACGTCACTCTTGACACCAATTCTAAAGGCTGCTCTTAGCTGCTTTCCTAGATAACCACTAATGAAGAAGCATCAGCCTCTTGGACTTGATGGAGTCCAGGATCTGAACGGAGTTTCATAAAGTAATTAGGAACTGCTGTGCTAGGTTAAGTCATTGATCCAGTTAAAGGATTGAAGGCATGGGCACATAACCAGTTACTTAACCAATTACCCCCCAGCAAGTGAGCCACACTAATCAGTGATGTCCAAGCTCTCAGCCAGCTGAAACGTGCAGTAAGACACTGTAGCTTCCCTCATCACAGAGGTGAATCTAATCCCAAGGGAAGGTTTGTTAGCAATAGTCACTTCAGAAGCATCACCACATCAAAAGCCCGCCCTAAGTGGCATCTTAATTATCACACAGAGGATACCCCGTACAGATGATGACAAGTAGGCTACTTCAAATAACTCAGATATTCTAAGACTCTCCAGAAGATGCAAAACACAAAAGAGCTTACTGGCTCTTTCTCTGCACCAGCTACTTCAGAGTTCCCCGATGCAATCGGGTGCGGCACTGCATTGTTGGCACTCGTGGTTCAGCAGCAGGGAGAGCACATACCATGCACTTGGCTCCTCAAATCCAGGATGGGGATCTTGGGTGCTGTCAGCTTGGAAAGTCATTAGGGGAGAGGTTGGAGGAAATACTTTTGCAGGAGAAGTTCTAGTAAGGACGATAGTGAGGGTCCTGCCAGGGGTGGGTGCCTGGCTGGCAGATGCTTCAGGAAGGCAGAGCCATAGCAGCCACCACCTGCCCCAGCAATACCATCAGCAATGAACTCTTACCCACCTAATGCCAAGTGTTTCATCGACTCTAAGCTGTAATTCAAACATTCACCTTCTGAGATCTTCAGTAAGGGCAAAAATGCCACGTCAGATCTCATGTGCACAGAGAAAGAGAAGTTAGAGAATAAAAATAGTAGCAGCCAGGTGCTCCAGTTCCTCAACTTGATTGCATTTGGCATATGAAATATAGTAAGTTCAAAACAGTAATTACAGAATAATGCATATGATAAAAAGACCCAGCTCACAAAAATGAAAGCAATTATAGGCAAAATTAGCTGGGAAAAAGAATTAATGGAAAAATATGACTGATGATGGAGATATTTTAACAGATGTCAGAAAAGTGACAATTAAAGAAAAAAGTCCACTCAGAAAAAAGAAAGATACTTGTTTCATAAAATAAATCAGCCAAAATAAAAAAAAAATATATGAAAAAGTGTGTGAAAGGAATCTGATAGAATTATTAAATAATTTAATAGTCAGGAATTATTTTAAAAGCTGATAGAAAATAGTGCACATTTCACGAATCGGGTCCATTATTAGATTTAAGTGGCTGAGCTGGCAGGAAGAAACTAGGAGCCACAACGATAGTCACAATATTTTCCAGTAATTACACTCCAGAACAGACACCTCTGTGTCTGGGAGAGAGTTAGCCGAGGCATCCGTAGGATCCCTTGTTGGACAGATGCATGTCCAGTCACAACCCCTAGAAGAGCCACAGGGCATAAAGTGAAATGTGAGAACACGATGATTGAGAAATGTAATCACTAGGAAGAGTTAATAAATGAGCAAGAGGTGCTGGGAAAGCTGGCAGGAAACAGCAGAAGGAGGGCAGACTCCAAGGGTACAAACTGCTTATACCTTGAAGAAAATAGCCCCTGACATAAATTCCATGAAGAAGGAAAACCTCCCCGTTTGAACAATATTAACACACAGTAATGAAAAGTAAATTTGATCTAGGTATGAAAAAGACCAGTGTGAAAGGCAGAGTTGTTGCAGAGGACCAGGATGATTACACCATGATTTGGATGATTGCAGACTCTATGACTACACCTGAAATACTATATGCCCAATACAGCAATTTCCAGTTCAGTCCATTCTTATGAGTGGAAGATCTGTCAAAACATTTATTTTGTAAGCAGAATTATTTCTGAAGCCAACTGAGGCAGGATAAATCTATTTCATCCAGCTAGTAATCTCTCACACAAGATAAAGTCCCCTCAGGTCATACATTGTACTTCACATTCCACAGACCCAGGATTAAAGATGGATGTTTTCCAGCATGGTGAATATTTTAGTTTTTCACTGGTCCTTGAAAATTACAGCAACACTTGTTAGAAAACAGCTTTGCTACAACCTGAATTCACAAGCCATTGAGCCGAAGCGCTGTTCCCTAGCCGCACTCTAATTGCCATGAAGAAAACATTTCAGGGTGCAGATTTAAATATTAACAGCCTTTTAAAATGTATTCAAACAGCAGAATATTTACAAGCAATGATTTTAACATGTATTACACAACATTAATAGACAAAACTGAGCACGCTGTTGGAGAGAGAGAGGTGCCTGTCACGGGAGAGCCCAGCTTTAGCTAGTGAGTAGTAACTTGGTCTTAACTACTTAAGTTTCAATGTTGCAAACACAGGGAGAACCAAACGTGCCTCGTTAACTGAGCAACACCTACTTTCCACAAATCTGCTTAACACACCTTCCCTTTGAACACAAACTGTGATACCCAAAAGAAGCTCTATTTCCCACTATTCACACATCTTGCATGACAGCTCTTGATCAGAAGACCTCTGAGACAAAGTGTGAACAAATCACTTCTCTGCTTCTTCAGTGGACACCTGTTATCCTGAACCCACAACACAACTTGAGGTCACCTGGGTAAATCCAGACACATACCCATTGAGAATCTGTTGGGAACACAAACTCCTTCCCCAGACTGTCAGCATTCTCCACACGGTCACAATGGAGTTCAGTGTTAGCACTGACTATATCTCAGCATCTGGCATTAATCTGAAGAATAGGAAGCAAATGAGAACAAGTAATGATGGCTACTTAATTTTCAGTGAAAATAACAGCAATTGCTGTGTGTTAGCTCAAAAGGACAAAAATACGTACAAGAATGGGAACCAACTGCAGATAGTCAGACCACTGCCTGCTGCAGCATCAGATAATCGTAGAAGTAGGAAGTGGAGGGAGGAAGAGAAGGTTATAGCAAAGCCATACCAGTTGCTGAAGAGAGGAAAGTGCTACAAAATTATCTGTACTTGATAAGAATCAACAGAAGTATCTCCTCTATCAGAAAGGCATCCCATTTTGGCTGGGAAGCAAGAGCACTGGGCTTAAATTAACACCACATGAAGCTTAGGAAAAAGTTTCTTCCCCACTAAATTTTGATCGGGGAAAGATGTCCAGTGGAGTTTGTGGTCCATATGTCCAATAATTACAGACAAAACCCAAAGCCAGGCAGCACACACCCACGTTTTGTAAAATATCTAGAATTAATTAGGACAGCATCCATTTTCCTTATATTTAGTAGAATGCAGAAATGAAACACTTTGATCTTATTACAGAAGTTAGTAATGTCTACCCAGAAAATTCCTTCCTCTCAGCATGGAAGGAACTTTACAGCTGAGACTCATCTGGCAGAACTCAGCAATGAGATCTCCACTGATCTGTATGAGACCAGGAGTGGATCTTCACATGCTGTGTGTCTGGAGCAGAGGAGCCCAACCAGGGCAGGGACTGATCTTTCAACATACCACAAGCAACACAACTTTAGCAAAAGCCCCTCCAGTGTATCCACAGCATTGGCATGAACAGTGTTTCTAGAGGGACCTTGGACTTTGGTCTCTCAAACAAGACAATAGCTGTTTGATTGGGCACTGTGGAGATTTTACATGACAGCAGTGTTGTGCGCTGAACTTGAGTGACCAAGAAACAGTCACAGCATCTTGTGCATGTTGGGAAAAGAGAGAAACCTGCAAGTGTGATCAGCAGGGACCAGGAAAGAACATCCCACAGGAACAGGGATGACTGATGGGTTGCAAGGGCAGCTGAACACGGCAGCCAGCAAGATCTAGGAACGGCAGACAGCCAGCATCCAGCCATCCTTCCCTGCAGCACTCCACATTTATTTTCTTTAGAGATTCCCCACACAGCCTTCGAGGCTTTTAAGATTTATTACCCTATCCAGAACTGGCACTGAATTTTCTGGGCTTCCTGCAAACCTGTTGCAGCTAGTCAGGAGTCTGCACTAACTGAGGACTGCCTGCAGATACAGCACGTACCCAGGGGAAAGAGGGTATCCCTGCACTTGCAGTTCACACTTACACACTGGATGCCCAGAGCCCAATGCAGCAGTTATCCACATGTCCAAAAAATATATGTTCCATCTTCATTTACCTTCTGCCTTTTCCTCCCCTTGCCGTCAGACTGGTTGTCTCATGGTTAAATACACAAAACAATAATACTGAAGAACACCCTATGCAACCACACAGCTGTCTATCAGCACCACCACAGAGCAGAGCACACATGGCCCATCCCACATATCACACTGGGCTCTTCTGCCACTCAACGAGCTCGTTAGGTAAATGTAAAACAGGAGTTCACATCATAATTTTTCTTCTGCTTTATGAACTACAACCAGTTTAAATACAATTGCAGTGACTCGGATTAGTCTTCTGTTTATAGTGTGCTGGCCTGTCCCAGTGTTGAAATTAAACAATTAATGATAAAACAAATGAAGTCAGTCCTAGCCAGGGAATAAACACCTTCTGGGTCCTGGTCAAAAACACAGCAATTGTGCACCTAAACCACACATCCCTGACTGTTAAACATGCTGTGATCATGCAGCTCCCACTCCCTTTCAGCAGGGCACCTGACAGTCAGGTCTCTGGTCACCCCCTTGGCTGTCCAACTTAAGTACCTACAAAAAAGAAGATTTCCAGGCAGAATGTATTTCACTTGCAACCTCAAAATTGATGTGTTGCAGCTCAGTTTGAATCTCATTTGTGCAAAACCAAATCAAGATTACTTCACTGAAGTCAGAGGCATTTTAGGCAGATGTGGTGGGTTGACCCTGGCTAGACATCACTTCTCAGCTGGACAGGGGAGAGAAAAATATAAAAGACTCGGGTTAAGATAAGGACAGGGAGAGATTAATCACCAATTAAAATCACTGGCAAAACAAACTCAACCTGGGAAAATCAATTTCATTTATCACCAATCAAATCAAACTTAAGTAATGAGAAATAAAACTTAATCTCAAAAACACCTTCACCCACTCCTCCCCAGACTTCACTGTTCTCACAACTTGTCTACCTCCCTCTGCTGTGGGGTCCTCCATGGGCTGCAGGTGCATATCTGCTCCACCATCATCCTCCATGGGCTGCAGAGGAACAGACTTTCTCACCATGGTCTTCTCTACAGACTACAGGGGAATCTCTGCTTCAGCACTTGGAGCACCTCCTGCCTTTCCTTCTTCACCTGACACTAACAGAGAGCAGAGATGGTGAGGACAGCAGGCATGAGAGTTCCTGAAAGCCTAGCAGGTGGACAGTGTCAAATATTTAGGAGGGTACCTTCTGAACTGAGAGGCAAGTCTGCCTGCAGCTTTGACCTGCATGAGATAGAGACTGCATCTTCTAGAAAATAACAGGGTCATCTGCAGGATGTTCAAAGTCCTGAGAGCAGACTAGGAGCTTTATGTATAATACTGAAAAGCTTTTGTTTGTTGAAGGTGGGAAGGAAGTGGTTCTTTTTATGAGGCTTCACCAGCCTCATGACAGTGCCATAATGTGTCAAAAAAAGAAGAAATCTTCTTTATTTTGGCAGAGGAAATATAAACCAAAGATCCTCGAGCAGGATAGGGCCATCAGCTTTAGGAGAGATGACAGCCCGGGAGCCTGCACAGCCTGACTCTGCACGCCATCCACCCAGGGGATGCTGCATACCCCTGCCCGCAGTGCTGCTGCTGTGCACCATGCCAGAAGTGGTGCTACACAGTGGGAGGAATACAAAGAGAAATGTTTTTGTGACTTTGTGAAAATCTACTGAGCCTTCTAATGAAGGAAGATTTGGAAATCTGTTACACACTGATAAAAATGATGAAATAGTTCATAATACCTCATTATCTCCTGCCAAAAAATATGGCTTGTTACTCTACTGAAAAAAAAAAGGAAGAAGCTTGTATTAGCACTCCAATAGGCAGTGTTACAGATAACACCACAGCACTCAAAAATTAAGTCACCCAATTGCAGGCTTTACAATGAAAACATGCCCTGAAGGATAACAGCAATTGTGCTTGCTAGAATCATAAAATCTGTCAGCTAAAGCCATCATATGATAAGATAGAAATAAAAGCATTATTTGGGCAAAGCTGGGTTCATTTGCTGTTTATGCAATACAGCTTCCCACTTGCACTGAGCTACTTTAAAAGCGGTCGGCCAGCCACAGCTCTGCGGTTCACACACCAGCTCCACCGACTCCCCCCCGCTCACACAGGGCTGTGCTGTGAAACCTTCACTCATGGTGTTTACGTGACTCGGCACGTTAATGTGATGGGCACAGCTTGCTGCAGATATAGAACACACCATCTAACAAGCTGTCCTTAACCTGCCCCCACAGTTACACACTCAGCCCTTGGTAACAACACAAGTCCCTGAATGCTCTGGAAAGCAGCATCACAATGCACTGTCCCTCCTGGGTGCAGTAGTCACCTTGGAAGACCAGGAGCCTTGAAAGGACTCTGAAGAAAGAAGGCTGGAAATTATATTAAAAGCACATAGTGAAGACCCACACCACTGAAACTGTTCTCTCCCCTGGACCCAAAATGGGGCACTTGCTCCTGGGTACCAGGATCTGGCAGAGCTGGGAACATGCAACCCAGCTCCATCAAACACAAGACCAGCCTTTTGCAGCTGAGATCTCGCACACCAAACAAGATGGAGGTTACAGACAGCAGCGTGCAAAGCTGATCCTAACCCAAGCAGCTGCAAAACGCTGTCTGACCCAGTTCAGTTTGCCTCCTGAAGGCCCCAGGGCTCCTAGAAGATACAACACATCTCATGGAAGGCAACGTCAGGGCGCTCAGCTCTGCACGTCGGTGCATTGCTAATTCCCCAAGCACTATATATGTGGTAGGTATCACACTCAATATCATGCTTCAAGAACGTATCCTCACTGCAGCGCTGGCTGTTCTCTAGTCAGAGCTGCTTTTCTGAAGTCCCTCTTACATACCAAACCCATTTCTTGTGTATGATTCAGAAACATGCTATAGTAATAGAGGGGAGACAGGGAGTCTGCCCAGCTCCGCTCAGTTTTATCTCTACCAGCTGCTGTACAAAACACAAGCAATCGGGAATCATGGCAAAAACATTTTTCTAAATGGTCCTATGGTCTATTGAGAGGGACGGAAGTTTATTACCATCAGTGACTCACTCCCTGATGAAGCTTTTTCCTGGATGAACTGCATTCTACATGATTATGTTCCAGTAACAATAAATTAATAATAGGCGAGGGAATTCATAGTTCGCCTCACAAAAACGTAACCAAAGCAAGGAAAATATGGAATATGCTATAGAGACTAAGTTAAATATTTCATCCCTCCCACTCCAATCCATATTATAGCCCTTCATAACAAATGTCAGTCTGTATTTGTCACAAGGCATGCATGAACACGAAGTATTGAAAAGGGATTCTCTTTATACCAAATATAAATTTTTATAACAATTTTTTTTTTTTCCTCTGTCAGTTTCTGCCACAAGTGCAGAAAACTTGCTTCCCCCAACACAGTCAAAAAGTCCATAGAAATCGTAGGAAACCTGGGATCAACTCCTGCCCCTACTAACCCTCCTCTACGATCCCTGACAAATATTTGCATCTCCCTCTGCCTTGTCCCCAACCTGTAAGCTGGGAAAAACACTTTCACCTCAAAGCTGTGAACATATCCTCTGTTAATGATCTTTAGGGCCACTTTTCTCTATGGAGAGGTGGGAAATGTCATTTTAAACACAACACCACCAATTCACAAGATTGCTATGTGGAGTAAGATGTTCACTTCACCTTTGCATCAAAAACCAAGCTCATTCTCCTGGTTTCTATGCCACTGGCTGTCTCTGAATTTCATGCTATACATACAGTATTTCTGTACCATCACAGTAGAAGCCTTTGTGTTTTTCAACTATGCAACAGTGGGGGGAGGTTTGTAGAGTATCTCCCAGTTTGTAAAAACATATGTACCACCTAGTTTATACTAGAAACCATAGAGTTTCATACTCAAGGAATTTCTGTTTTGGGGGGCAAGAAATGTTCGTTAATCTGGAAGAGATACTTGGAGTTTCACACCCATCCACACCCAAGTACCAAAACAAGGCTTCCCATAAACTGACTCAGTTCTCAGCAGCATTCTGTCTCTTCCATCTATTGTTGTTTATCTGTCTTATGATCCATTCCTACCAGCATCCTAACATGAATGCAGTCATGAATACTTTTGAACACTACCCACTCTCAAGGAAACAGTCCCAGTTTCACAGATTCAGGCTGGGGGCATTAGTCCTCCAGCCTGAGGCAACCACAGGGTTGCCTGGAAGACCATCTTCTCTTCAGTCTGTGCAGGAAGAGAAACACCTATTTACTGCTATTAAGGTATGACACATGTTCAGTCTATTTACAGGAACATTCAAGATACAATAAAGTAGCTTCAAAATATGCCAGATGTCACATCTGTGTTACAGCGAGCACAAGCAATCTGAAGGCATCTGTAATTACTGCTCGCTCTGGAAGTGGGAGTTTTAAAGCAAAAGGTGGGTGGAAAGGGGGAATAAACTCTTGTGGTTCTGACTGTCAATTAAGAGCAAGTGTTCGTAATGGAAAGATTAAAAAAGAAGCAAATTTACAAAAGCTCATCCCGCCCATATGAGTAAGCAGGCAAAAGTAAAGAGCTTGACTGCTCCAAAATGGTGTGGGAGCACACAGCCTGAACAGGAACAGAGAGCTCCTACAAACACCTCCCTGCCCTGTCCCCAAATCCAGGACAGCTGCTACATTCTCCAAACACAGAACATGAGCTAATTGCGTCAATTTCAACAAAACCCACTGATTTAAGAAGTGCTGAAGAGACAGTGCCTCAGATGAGCTCCCCTCATCCCATCTTGCTTCACTCCAGAAGAAACTGTTGGAGTGGCAATGGGGCTGAAACCCTGGGCAGGCAGCTGCAGCGCTCACAGTAATGCCCTGAAAACCCCTAGTCGGCTCAAGAGCCAGGGAACAGGTTCTTCTGAGCCTTCTCCTGTCCCCAGTATGTGAACTTGGACTCATTCTCTTGCAGCAGGTATAATTCAAATATGCACTTAAATAAGGATGCATTGCTGAACTCAGTCCAGAATTTATAAAGCACCTTTAGCAGGAGTACAATTTATTATAGTGACTCCTTAAAAGAAAAACGCTGTGTGAAAAGGAAACATTTCTTTGTGGCAATGCAGATGTCCATTGTTTTACAATCATCATTAGGGTGTGAAAATGGTCTGTGAAATATTTCAGATGGCATGGAAATAATTTAGACAGTGCTTAAAACTCCATTTATGGAAATCTGGTTAGGAGACTCTAAAATGATAAATATCTACCTATAGAAGCAGGTTTACCTTCCAAATTTCTGAACAAATTTAATAAAGACAGCTGCATTAAAACCAAGATTACCGATACTACAAAAGCTCTTGCGAAGACACAGAATTTGTCTGGGATCTGAATTTGTCATTAGGGCTTTACTGAATGAATTAAAAAAAATAGACTCCAAGCATCATCATATTCTAAGTGTGCTTAGCATCTGCTATACAATAGTAGCTTGCAATGCAATTCCAACACAGAGAACAAATAAAGATAATTTAACAGTGGAAGAGATGGAAGAAAGGAAGAGCACTCACCACCAGCAGCTGAGCAGAAGACAGCTCTTACACCACCACAGTCAAGGGAGAGGGACAGCATTAGAAGGGTGTGTAAATAAATAGCTCACTATAAGGTACAATAACTTAAAAGCAAAATACAGAATTGAAATGTGCATATGTTTGTGTTTTATGGTGGTGGTGGTTTCTTGTTTGTTTGCTTGCTTTTGTCAAAGGTAAATAGTCATCAGACCTCAAACATACAGAGATGCCACAGTTTGAGAGGAGCCTAGATCACCAAACTAATTCCCAGCACACCTTCAGCAGGATCCCAGACAACTCACACCCCTTTTTGCTGAGGATGGACGGATGTCATCTCAGACCACAGAAAGTTGTAATGGCATTCAAGATCATGTGATTAGCAAGTTACTGAAAATCTGAAGCTGGTAGCGAAAAAAAACACCACATTAAGGATAATATAATGTGCAAAAGGGCTGCTCTGTGCTCCTTTCTGCAGGACCAAAATCACCGTGAGAAGCAGGGTGAGGATGGTGATGGAGAGGAGGAAGGAAGAGGGCAGCAATAGGGAAGTGCTAGGCAGGTCCACAGCCATCCAGCCACTACATGAGCCTGTTCACGGACATGACACAAGGATCCTGCAAATGTAGCACCTGCCCACTGGCAAGGGACAGCAGCTCCTCCTGGAAGAGTTTGTGGGATGGCAATGTGCCCTACAGAAGGAAAACATAAAAGTGACAGTCATGGAAGTTACATGACAAGTTTGAATCCACTAAAATCTTACATTTCATCTTTCCATCACAACCCATTTCTATGAACTGGGTGCAACCCAGCCACAATCTATCCTGTCATGCGTCCTCAAACACATCCATCATCACCCTGGTTTCCCCAGTGCAGCCCTGCAATGCACTGTAAGACCAGCCTGACCCCCCGAGCCCCACCGGGGTGGGAGAGTCCCACAGCCGCCACATTACAACACTGGCTGTTATTCCAAATAAGGAAACTTGTTGCAAACTCCCTTCAAGCTGCCTTGTTCTGGCTGGTTTATGTTAGGGAGACAAGACTAAACAGACCTTCATATTTTCAGAATTAACCACTAAAAATGAAAAATTGGTTGTTTGCTTCCAGAGTGCAGATGAAGGAGAGTCCTGCAGCCAGCGGCCTCTTTTGGAAACCACTCCACAGTGAACCCACTGCCGGGTTATCTCCTTTTCCTTAAGAGTCTTTGGGATGGATTCAGTCAGGAGTAAACATGTACCAGCTCCAAGTAACACTTCAGTGCACCCACCTCATCTCCCTCCAGTTTCTGCAGATGGGGACCACGCTTGATGTGTGGGCCTACAGCAGTTCTTCATTTGTATTTCCCCATTATTTCCCCATTTGTATTTCCCCATTCTGCCAGCGCAGAAGTCAGATTTTTGGTTGGTTGGGTTTTGGGTTTTTTGGGTTTTTTTGGAAGCTTATCTATTAAATGTCAGATTGGGGGTAGTTTCACTGCTCTGCAGCAAACTTACATCATATAACCTGTATCTTTTACCTGTTGTCATGGTCGTAAATAGAAGAGTTTAATGAAGGAAATAGTTTTGGTTGTCTTTCTAACTATCAGGACTGCCATTTACTGCAGCAAAATTTGAATTAGGTGGGTTTAGGCTGCACACCCTGAACAGATGCAGCCTCACACGATCTGTCCACAAGCCACGTGGAAGCTGTATGCCCACTTTATGCAGTGCTGAGCTCAACCCAATATTACCACTTCTCAGCAGAGTTTATTTACTCAGGTTCAGCTTAGGTAAATGAAATTTGCCTCTGTCTGACATATGCTCACATCCCAGCTGGCAGTATCTGGGTATCACCTGGTTAACCCTTACTTTGCTTTTCCCCATCTCTGCACATCCACAAGCTGTTTACTCAAACCTGATAAGCAAGATAAGCCTCAACATGGCAAGGCAATATAAGGAAAAAAAAAAAGCTAAATACTGCCCAGGATGTGACATTTATTCAGCAACAGAATTTTCATGCACTGCTTGTGGTTAAACAGAGGAAGAGAAACAGCAAATAAACAAGGGATGGTGCCACAAGTCAAGAAGGTCACAAACTTCATCATTCACCAACACTTAGGAAGAAAACCATCCCAGTTCCTCTTGCATAAATCCAGACTAAGTCACATCAATCCCATGAACACATGATTTCCCCATAATAAAGCTATTGAGAAGCCTTGTTCTTCCCAAAACCCAGGGCAGTGGCTGCCAGCTCCCCACCCCATGTGGGAAACACTGGGGCCGCAGCAGGCAGAAGACTGTTGTACCCAGCAAAGCAAGGAGGCATCCCAGATAAGGACCAACTCCACTGCCACTACTGTGCAGGGAGCATGACCACTACCCAGTCTACCGGCAGTACTACTGCCGGCTCCCTGGAGATCCAGACAGAAGTCACCACATCAGTAGAAAGCAATTAAAACTAGTCTGGAGGAACGCCAAGCAGCACCACCCAGCCACAGGCAGGAGAAGCAGCAAGAGGGCTCAGAAAGGACCAAACTCCTTATCATCCTCCTTCCACATCCCTGAGTCCAGCAACGTTTTCAAAGCACACACCAGGACACTCCATTCCTGGATGTGTTTATTTGAACCGTGTGTGTAAACACCTGAGAGAAACAAACAGCCCTTTTGGTCATAGCTCGCCTCCTTTGCACTCCCAAGCCCACGGTACAGACACAGCGACATGGACAGTGCAGCACAGCCATGAGCACAGCGACTCCCCGGGCTGCAAACCAGGCCTCTGCCCTGACAAACTAGAAGCAGAAATGCGGGTGGGAAAGATGCCTTCTCCCCCAGCAGCCACACAGCCACCTAGCTCAGAGGGGTCCAACAGACATGGTAGCTCAGATGCAGAAAACCCCCTCTTCCCTGGAGGGTCCACACGCAGCCTTGGCTGTGCACAGACCCATGTTCCCATAAAGCCTTCCTCTTTGCAACAAGCACTTCTAATCCAGTCAGGACTTGAGAAAACTATTGAAGAACATCAATTTGCTTAATGCTTAGAGAGACAGCCAACAAGAAAACAGAGGTTTGAAATGAGACAACAGCAAGTGTGTGAGCACAAGGCAGAGGCTTGTGCTCACACTCTGTGCTCACAGAGGGATTATCCATCTGTGTCTTCCAGAAGCTCACTTTCTCCTCTGAACTATGTTTGTATGAGCCAGGATCTAATCTAAATTAAGAGATTGGTGTGGATCGATGATTGCTTTTACCAGAACTAAATTGTAAAGGTCAGATGCTGCTCTGATGCAAGTCTAGCACAGCACCTCTGAGGGATGGCATGACTTCCAGTTTACATCCATATCACTACCAGCAGAATCTGTATCAGAACCTCAAATCCAAAACAAGGTTACATAAAAAACTTGGGAGCTGGGCGAGGTGGGGGAGCGTTTGCTGCTGTATAATCTTGACAAAGTACATCAATAGTTAAAGTAAGTAACACTGTGCTGACCCAGTCCTCTCAAGTATCAAGTTCTGGGATATCTAAACTCCCACAGAACTTGATTACAGTAAAGGTATATGGCTCTTAAACCAGTGGGAGAAGGTCAGGCTAATTTCAGATAACTTTTACCTTAGCTTTATGAGTACCAATTCAACTTCATGTTTGTCAGCTCAGATAAAAGTACAATACCTTGATTTGAACTACTTCTGCTAGTAGTTTCAGCGTAGCCCTCAGCAAGCACACATGGAAATGTCTCCATCTCTGAGCTTCTTCCCACTGGGAAGGTAAAACTCCATCTCCTTCACTTTACAAGCACAAGTGGTTCTCATTAATTCAACTAAACCAAATTCACACTGAATACGATGTGGAAGAAGGCGAGTGCCTATGCACACAGCGATAGCTATGTGGATATCCATTCCTGTGGATATCCATTTCTGTGTATCCACACTGCCAAAGCCTGATGGGTCCTGCTGTGACCACTTCTCCTAATTCACTATTACTTTCCCCTGCCTCAGTTTTACAAACCATTGTTTAATCGGAGAAGCAGCATGAGGGAGTTTTAGTGCTGCAATAACCCCTCCAAAAAAATAATATCTCTAAAACGGTTACACCCGGGGGGTGGGATGTGTATGCACTAAAATTATCTCTGGAGCCCTTACAGAGCCTTTTAATAGGCAATAAAGTTGTAGCTTCAGGAACAGGTTGTTAAGATGAGGCCAAACATCCCCAGTCGTTCGTGGCAGCAAACATCATCTCCTGTGTTTCGCGGTGTCTGTCCACGGGCCGGTCCAGCCCAAAGGGTGACAGCGTTCAAAGGCTCAGCTGTAAATCACAGCCGGCCCAAGAGCCCCGGGTGTGCGCAGCAACAGTGACAGCTGGCGGACACGGGGGGAAAGCCCCACACATCCTCCTCCTCATCATCATCCGCTTCGGCTGAGTCAAAACCCACACGCCTTGGAGAGAGGAGCCACGGACCACGCACGGTGCGCAGAGGATCCTGCAGCCTTTGAGCAGAAGCCCCCCAGGACTGAGCCCACCCAAGCTGCTGGTGCAGGCAGTGGTCCCACTCCAGCACTTTTACCCCTGGAGCTGGACACCCTCCCTCTCATGGGGTTTTGGGTGGTTACACTCTCTTGCAGCACCAACCAGGCATTTGGAAGAGTTATTAGCGTAGCCAGGGCATCATTTACTTCCTCCCAGTCTGCTTGCCACCCCCTCCCACTGCCTGTGGCTCTCATCTGCATTCACACATTGTGGGGAAGAAAATGGGCTGCTGAAGGCACAAGTCTGGCTCTTGTGGATTTTAAGTTACTGGTAATGGCCTCCTATTATAGAGGAGAAAGTGGGTGACAGGTGGTAGGGAGGCATGGACAAGGTCACACTAAGAAAGCCACTGGCCATGCAGGATAGAAGTCCCGAGATTTGAAAAAACTCACAAGGCAACAAGCACCTTTGGGAGCAGGACCACAGTGCCAGGAGGAACAGCAGCCATTCACCCCACGGTGCTGAAAAGTCTAAAATGTGATTCTTATTCTTCTTCTGGGGAGAAAACAGCTTTTATAAACTGCCCGTTATTTCCTCTCTCACACCAAGCAGGGAACAGACTGTGCTTTTAGATTCTGATTCACAAATATTAAATCCCCTCTTCCCACTAATGGTGACTCATGGAAGTGACTCATTCACCTCCAGATAGTGTAATTTCCCCCCACATATGAAATTTTATATATATATATATAATTTTATATATATATATATCCAACATTGGCCTCTTGACAAAAAAAAAGTGCCTTTTCTTCTACTCAGCCTTTTTGTACAACACAGATTAAAAGAGAGTTCATCTCAGACTCCAGACACTAACTCACTCTTCTGGTTGGTCTACAAAGTCAGCAGAGTACAGCAAGAATCCTGCCCCAACTATAGCTGTATTACTCCCCTCGATGGAGGCTGCTGAAGCAAGAGCCACCTGACAGTGCTACTCCATGCAAGGTGGGCCTGGGCTTCCCAACCCACCTGCAAGCAAAACCAGAGCACTAGAAATAAAATAGAAGAGTGGTGGAAAATAACAATTATGTTGCAGATTAGTTTTATGTTTGAGTTTGGGGTTTTTTTGTAATTACACAAGGCTCTGATGTAAGTCATGGAGGTAAAGAAACCAGGGGTTTTTTTTTACACTTAGGGGAATTGAGAGATCCTTTGTAGCTAAAGGCATCTGTAAAATTGCCACCTTTTAGTGTCCTTAGAAAAGCAATGCTTCAGATCACAGATCACAGATCACACTGAAGATGAACAAGAGCCACAACCCCAGGCAGAAAGCTTCAGCACAGTTATACACAAATGAGGATCTCATTTCACTGCTAAGTGAAAACCAAACACCCTCAGGGCTAACATCATCAATTGCTGTTTCCAAAGCACAGGTTACACTTGGGGTTTTATTACTCCAACCCCCTTTTAAACTGTACATCTTCCCTCTAGTCAAGCATCAGAATGCCAAATATCACCAAGCTTAGGTTCATTAATACTCTTGCACAGTGGTAAGCGTTGACTGGATAAAACTTTATGCAATGAGGGAGACACACAAAAAAAATAAAGACTATGTTTCCAGCAAAACACATCTCTGACTGCTAACACTCAGATGTGGGGGAAACCATTTCCCCATTGAACATCAGCTACCACTTTCTTTGGTATCCTAGATTTACGAACTGATTTTTATCAGTCAAGGCAGTATGATTTATCAGCAGCGTTGGTACAGTTGGTGCCCAACACTCAGCCAGTTGGCACTCCAGGAAAACTCAAGAGCTACATCCAAACTCAGAGGCTGAGCCTCATCTCTGCTTACAATCTTGGATAAAGTCCCAGCTGAAGAGTCAATATAGCAGCAGGCATCAACAGCAAAGCTCTAAGCAAACTTACACACAGGAATTGGCCATCAGAGAGACTCAGTGAGGTTCATCCTGCATTATTGTACGGAAGCACAAACCTCAGTGCAGGGCTTGGGAAAAGAGGAAGAGCAATGTAATACTGAAATGCCATTAAAATTAAGTGTGAGCAGCTGCTTTCTTCTCCGTGAATTTGAGTAGTTAGTCTGAGAGATTCATGATTTCTGATTTAATGAGGATGTAAGAAATCCATGATACAGAGTTCGTTACTAACTTTTAGCTTCCAGGCTCCAAAAGAGCTGCCAGAGAGCATTATTTTTACTGCTCTCTAACACAGGGATAGAGTTTCCAAGGAAGCTGCCAAATCTAGCAAAAGTTTGCACTTTACCTTTCCAAGACTTTCTTAGAAAGCTGGAAACAACATTATCTTACTTAAGTGGTCATTTTAATTAATTTAGTTTTCTTTTAAAAACAGCAACCAAAAAGAAAGGAGGGGAATGGACTTCTGGGCACTAAAAACTGCTTATTTTGACACAAGGCTAAATAAAGCTTGAAGGGCAAGACATACAGATCAATAGGAGACCATTTTAAGGAGGATGCATGCTCTCCAAAGCAGAGTCTGCATATTTCTTACCACACACAGCACTTAGAACATAATCCTAGATGGGACTTCAGGCCTACATTAAGATAGGCTCCAACAATGCTGGTTATTACCATTTTGAAAGCCAGAGCCTGTTCCCTATAAGGGAACATATAAGTTAGCCTATATGTTCTATTCTTTGCCCTGAGAAGCATTATTTAAATACAAGTACACCTGACAATTCATCTGGGCCATTAATTAGGAACCACACACTTGCAGAGCTCCCAGCATCTCCCTGTTGCTCAGAGCAGACCTATCCCAAGCTGGTCACAGAAGAACAGCAGCATCTGCCTGGAAAAAGAGGATACAGTGTACCTTGGCTGCAACCAGACAAGGCAAACACAAAGCCAACATGTTAGTGGAAGGTAGCATCTCCAAGAAGTTACCATGCAGCTGAGAGGAGCCAGGTCTCTGAAAACACCCATCTCCACCATGCAGATACTGCCAGACAGTCTTCTCACTCCTCTGCCCCCAGACTGGTTAGGAAAGGAGAAAGGGTGCAAGGTGGCATTAATTTGCAGAGTGGAAGAGATGACTCAGCAGCCCATTCCAATTAACTTCAATTAACACCACCCAAAGCAAAATAAATCCAAACTCCGCAGGCCATAAGGTATGCTGAGGGAAGTGGAGTGAGGCAGTGATGAGCCTGCCATTGCTGACCTGGTCAGAGCCAAGCCCTTTTGTTCAGCACTTGATGTTTAGCCAAGTTTGCAACCTATCTCTGGCTCCTCTTGGTCATTAAATAAGAAAAACACACAGCCTGTGCCACTGCCCAGGACTGCAGAGGTCTCTTAACACTAGAAAATGCTATTAATGCCATAAAGGAGAAACAGATTGCCTGGGTTGCTATCTCACTCCTTCCTGCCTGTTAGCAGAAATCCCCACATTAGATGTGGGAAGGAGCCTGCTTTTTTCCTTACAGCATATGAAATGCATCAAGCACAAAGGTTCAGGACACAGCACCAGGTAATTTAAGAAGGCTTAAACCAGACCCCAAGGTGTGTGCGTGTGCTGGTCCCTTACATGGGCTTGAATGTCACCCAATGACATCTGTACACCTGACAAATGGCAGAAAGGAATTTTCTGTGCTAGTGCATTTTTCTCTTCAAGATAGATACTATTGCTACGTTAGTCTAGCTAGAGCTGAACTGTCACAGCTCTTTTATTATTATTTACCAAAGCAGTTATCAGCCAGATGTGTACTATTAAATTCCTGTATCACATAATTACTCTAATACCCAGGAAATGCAGTATTATGGAAGTGCTGTTAGTCCCCAGCTTGGGTTTGCTTATCTCCTTTACAAGGCTACTTCTGTGCTGCCTGCCCTGCAGAAGACAGATGTCAATCTGTGTCCGGAGGTCTCATCCCGCAGGCTTTGGGGGTGCTTTCTCTCCCAGCACTGCTCCCCTGAAACTGCCCCTATCATTTAAGCCAACTTATTTTCTGAACCTAAATAATTCAACACAGAACAGAAGTTGAGTTATAT
>VXBZ01008674.1:313505-336509 GCA_013399135.1 Heliornis fulica | reverse complement strand
ATCAAAGCTTATTTTTTCCAGCAGCCATTTATTTCCTACAACAGCTGACACACACTAGTCTTTTGAGCTGACTCAATGAAGTTTTCTTTGCAGAACACTAATATGGCCTTTGGAAGCAAGTGCCTTGATTGCAGCTTGCAGCGGTGGCACAATCAGGCCTCTGTAGTGAGATGATGAGGCCGATGTACTATGTCTTGAAGAGGCCCACTCTTCCACAGAATGATCAGTCTTGCAAGACAGGAGATTGGTTCCTGTGTTGGAGATACATGGATGGAAGTAGCACCACAAGGCTGCCTCACTGGCTTCATCTGCTGAATTTGTGATGCACAGTTGGACTAATATTCACAAAAAAATGAAAATTACAGCCCTGGAAAACTGGCCTTCAGGAGGTTTCAAATCAGCGCATATACTACAGTCATCTCCAGAAAGGTCCCGCTTCAACAGCAGTGTTGCAGAGAGCAGAAGAGGTGCCAGCAGGAGGAGAATCCCCCCTAAATTGTACAAAAGCTCATCAAATCAAGGCAACAAACTGGTCAAATAACAAATCATACCCCGAGTTCACATATGCCTTCAGTCCTCAGTACAGTTGCACCAATCAAGTTTAATTTTCAGCAAAGCCACATGAGACGATCCTTGCACGGGGATGACTTGGCTTCTCTCCCTGGCCAGACCATCCCACCCCATCCCTTGCCTCAGGCCACATCACATGGCACAGCAAGCCCATTTGGGGAGCTGACCCAAATAAAAACTAACCTTTCGAAAGAAAACAAGAGGAATTGCTTTTTGGCCAGAAGAGAGGGATTATCTCATGTGGCCACCAGTTGCTGGGGAAGAAACAGGGGCCTGCAGCAGACCCAGTGCTGGTCAGCTCAAACCTCATTTCAGCTCACGCTGAGTCACTAATTGGGGTCTAAATGATGGCCGCAGGAACCAAGAATTGTCAGCTCTTTCCTGCTACTCGGTTCCGGTTGGAATTAGAACACAACAATAATGCAACTCCAAGTCTCTCCTTCCTTTATCTGCGCTGTAAGGCACACGGAGGTGAAATGCCTTGGCATCTGCGTGGGAGAGCTGGGAACATCAAGTAGAGGGATTTATCTCCACTAAGCCCTGCTGTGATTAGTAGACCATGCTGTCTTACATTAACAAACAGACTTCTACAGTGTTCAGACTCTGTTCTCTGGCAGACATTGCTTCAACAGAGATGATGAGGACAGAAAAGGCCTCATACTCTTCAGGGCTGCTCCAGCACCCCACACGTGTCCACATCAAGAGTAAGAAACAGTAAGAAACTGGTTCCTGCCTCCCTGTACGTCACCTGATTGCCATGGCCGTGGCTCCCTCAGGAAACCAGAAGAAAGCAGCAAGAAACATGCCTGGGACCCCACTTTTCTGGCAGTGGAGGCACAGCCATTTGCCGAAAGGACTGCTGAATTTCATATTTATTTCCAGCCACCGGATTTCCTGAGGTTAGATGCTGGTAAACCAATCCACAGGGCAGCCATTCAGCACCTGCCCCACAAAGTTTAAAAGTCATCTTAAAGAAAAAATTTAAAATAGAGACTTGTACCAAAGCAATATTGCAAATTACGCTTCCAACATAATTTCCCATGCTTCTCTTTTTTTTTTTTTTTTTCTCCTTCCGGCACATCACCACCCACATGAAAGCCAAAAAGAGACTGTAGTACCTGGTTACACAAGGGTAGCCCCTCATGATAGCAATTCAAAATCTTATTCCATAATCCACCATGCTGGTACTGGCAACAGTGCTCCTCCAGGTTCCTACAGGAGCTTTAGGCACTATGCGGACTCGAGGGTTGTTCCCACTACTTCACTACATTCTGGATAATCCCTGGAAGCTGCCACTAGGCAGGACTCAAAGAGCTGCCATGGAAGGACTCCAAGAGAGACTATCAGCTGCTGGAAAACCATCCCTGCCTTGGTTGGAGCTTTGCAATTTGTCTCCCACACAACTGCTGGCCCACCCTGACCCAGCAAGAAAGCTAAAGGCCATTGCATAGGATTCTTATTATGTTGATTTAGGGTAACCCTGTATGGAATATGGCACAAGTCTAATGATCCAACCGCAAGAGATTGTGATTTTTTTAAAAGAATAATTCAGTGTTCAGCTAAACAGAAAGCCCTGTGTCATAATAAAGCTGTCATGATGTGCTGGAAATACAGTCTCACTGGAGGAACACATTGTAATTTTATATCCAGCTATTTAAGAAGACGAGGCCAAGCCCTGAGTGACAGACACTTTGATGAAACAACACATGAATTAAACATAATTATACTAGAAAAACAGTAAAACAGAACTAATCATTGAGGCCCCCGTGTTGTACTGCAAGCAGTGACATTTGCATTGGCACAGGGCATTCCCATCCATAGAGCTCCAAACCCTCCATGAACATCAGTAATTAAATAGTCTGCTGCACACCCGGAGGGAGGCAAGTTTTGCTGCTCCCAGTCCTGCAGAAAGCAAAGTCAACATCCTGCTGCAACCTGCAGGAGTCCTGGCTGCCCATACAGCCCCACACACTCCCACGCATGGGCAGGGGCCTTCTCCACCTCTTTGTTCCATGAAACAGCCATCATGGCCTTTACTTTAGTGGGTTTTTGCCACTGGTGAAGATACTGGCCACTCCAGCTAGTTTCCTCCCAAAATTCAGGCATAGGATCTGTAGTCGTAGTCTCACTAGGGAAGACCTGATGTATTTCCCCTTATAAAATTCAGATGCAATTTTACACAGGTCTGCCTGCTATAAAGCTGTCTCCATATGCAATGTTCTCCTTATCCATATTTAATCTAGAAAAGAGAATATAACTTGGTTCATGAAACCAGCTTTTTTCTATGATTCCACGCAAGCTGGATTTTAAAACCCTACTTTATGTCAACAGCAGACAACTGTTTCATAGACCTCATGGAGCAGGGTTGGTAGCTAAACTAAAAATGGCAGATGGAAGCATTAAATATTTATTGGAGTGGAGTGCATTGATTTCAGAAATTAACACTTTGCAAATTATTTCTGTGTAAACAGTAATTAAACAGTCGGGCACGGTCCAGTCCAGGTTCTGAGTAAGCCACAACTCTTTCTGTAAAACATATGTATACATAAAAAATACTAAAGCACAATGAACTAACACTTCTCTGCTGATTTCCATCTGCACAAATTGCTCTGCAATCATGAATTAAAATTAATTAAAACTTTGGAATGGTTTTCCGTGGCAAGTTGGAACGTTGGGAGCCCTTGTGGCAGACATTCAGGCATCACGCCAGGTAGGCTTGCAGGGAGCAGGAGTAGAAGATACATTGCTTTAAAATACCAAGGACTCCATGACCTCGTGCTCCTAGTGCTACTAACGTTTGGATCGAACTGGCGATAACAGTGGGACTGAACTGGTACTTGTAATAGAGGAAAACCAGGAGAAAAGTGTGACTGGTACAGCCAGGTCCCTTAAGGCTCCACATGAGTTCCAGGAGTGCAACTGTAAATACCATAAAGCTGCTATTTGCTTTTGAGCTCCCTTGTTCATGTGGGAATAGATTTGCTCAAGAGATATTGGAATTTTATTTGCTTAAGCAGAATATCAATCTCCCACTTGTGCTATTGCACTGGCAGTAATGGGGACGATGCAGTCTTCTTCAATAGACACATTTTAAAAGAAAATATATTTTAACTCTGCTTTGAAAGCAGCTTCCTTTTCCAAAACTACAGGTCTTCCTCTCAAACAGTGTCCATTATTCTTTCTTCTACTCTTCTTTTCTCATTCACTGTAGCTACATGTTCAGGATCTCATGAAGGTGAGCATTCATTAAGACAATATCTGAAGCCTCATTGAAGTTGATGGTTGATTGTGCATTAGTGAATTAGAAGCTTCAGGTACCATTCTGCAATCTTCCCTGCTTCAGCACAGACTGCTATACACTATATTTTGTTACCAGAGCTGGATTTTTTCCATGCTCTGAGTACATCACTGCTTTTTTCTTTCTCCCTGCCCCCAAAACATATGTACTTAAAACCCACCAGAAATGAATAAATCCACCTACACAGGGACCATGAGTGTGTAAATCAGACTCTGAGCTCTTCTTGTGGCTGTGGTGATGAAAGGGCAGAGGCTCCTCGCAGCCTGCACTCAGGAATAAGCAGCTTGTCACAGAATCACAGAACATTCAGAGTTGGAAGGGATCCTGAAAGATCATCTAGTCCAACCCCACTGCCTGACCAGGATCACCTAGATTAAATCACACAGGAACACATCCAGATTGATCTTGAATGTCTCCAGAGAAGGAGACTCCACAGCCCCTCTGGGCAGCCTGTTCCAGTGCTCCATCACCCTCACAGGGAAAAGGTTTTTCCTTGCATTCACGTAGAACTTCCTATGTTCCAGCTTGGACCCATTGCCCCTTATCCTATCACTGGCCATCACTAAGAAGAGACTGGCTCCATCCTCCTGGCACTCACCTTTTACATATTTATAGACATTAATGAGGTCACCCCTCAGTCTCCTCTTCTCCAAGCTAAAGAGACCCAGCTCCCTCAGCCTGTCCTCATAAGGAAGATGTTCCACTCCCTTCATCGTCTTGGTGGCCCTGCGCTGGACTCTTTCAAGGAGTTCTATGTCATTCTGGAACTGAGGTGCCCATATGCATTTGACAGGCCATGCTGGGCTTTGCTTTGGTGGTCAGGGGGCATGGAGGGGATGTTCACACCCACGGCTAGACAGCAATGCTGACCCCACCACACAGCCCATCCCCAGGTACCACCCGCCTGCAGCAGTGTGCAGGAGGGGGAAACACACAGCTGGCTCCACAGCAGCACCGGCACCCACAGCACAAACGCTGACCATGGCATCAGGCAAAGGAGGAGAAATCAGGGGGCTCCTCTGGCTTAGCTGGCCAGGCGAGGACAGAGTGCTGCTGAGAGCATAGGAGAGGGGTCTTAGGTGCAGAGGAGCCATCGTACTTCCTACAGACGCAATCAGGAGCTCAGAAGGGATGCAGACGTTCTGGCAGGGCTACGCTTACTTTATTGTGTCACACACATACAGGCATCTTCTGTTTGCTTTCTCCCTTTCTCTCCCATTGCAAGGTGCAGATTGGTTTCACGTCCCCAAGAGTTCCTAGGAGCTCATGAGCAAGTTTGCAGAAGATGAAGAGAACAAGGCTGCCAAGGGACTTTAATGAGAGCTACTTCTATTCTCGTGGTGCAGTTAAGAGTTACCTAATGAAACACAGGCTGGTTTGTTTGTTTTTTAATAAGCTCTATTTATATTTGACTTTAACTATCCCCATTCATTTTCTCTGAATCAAACCTCTACTGCTGAAATCCTGTGCATCAGAGTTAATAAAGGGCAGCTATAATCTGATTTACTGCACAGTTCCAAACACAAATGTACTCACACAAGGGACTGATAGTTTACAGCAGCAACATTTAAAGCAGAAGAATTGACAGCAAAATTGAACATAACTTCTTAGCTGCCTTGCAGAAAGCCAAAATAATCCTGCAGAGTTGTCTGGAAGCATTTTTCTTCCATGTTGTAACACTGCTAAAGCCAGCTTTATGTTTCACAAACTGGAAGCTTGTGAAAAGCAGGTGCCTTATCCAGCAGATTTCATCTAGCTGTTAGAGATCTGAGTTTCAAGATGTCAGAGGGAGAAGAAAACCAAAGGAACTATACGTGAACCAACCCGAGGAATGCAAGATCTGACACTTTTTACCTTCAATAATGCAGAAAATAAAAATAGAGATCAAAGGCATTTGTGTCTCCCTTCCCTATGTAGAGGATAAAAAAAGAAATCTTCCCCTCCTTAAAACAGAGAAGCCACTGTTGACAACATAGCTAGAAATCTGAAATGGAGGTTTTCTCCTTGGAGGGAGAAATTTTGCCCCTATCTCTGTGTTTAAGCTTTTAAACAATCACAGCCTCATTCTAGAGGAGCAGCTGTGTAATTAAGCCAATTTTGGGATGAACAGTGTGATTTGAGAGCTAAATACTATCTTAATTATATACATTAATATTCTGCTAAGAAGATGCTTATAAAAAAAAAAAAAAGCTAATTCATGTTATTGCATAAGGAAGGCCACTAAAAATACAAAAACAACAGGGAGGGGTGCCAGTTCGAGGCACGGCGGATGACTGCGCGGGCGTGAAAGCAGCTCCCAGCTGCAGAGGAAGTGCCCAGCGAGTGACAGATCACATCTGAGAAAGAAGAGAGTAGCCAAAAGTCATCTGTTGTCAGAGGGCAATGCTGAATGAGAAGCTTCTGTGTCGAAGGGAGAGTCACCGCGTGGCCACCCCTGCTTCTTGGGAAGGGGGTTTGGCTGTGGGACCTTCTGGTTTTTTATGAAGAAATGCAAGAAGAAGCCTATTCACAGAAACAGGTGGCAAAGGGACAACCGGTGGTCAGGACGGGGAGGATGTTAAAGCCAGGAGTCTCATTTGCTGGGTTGGGCACTGGAATACGCTTCTACTGTAGGGACACACTTCAGTTGCCATCTACAGAGCACCCCAATTGCTGAGAGGTGGGCAAGGGGCAGCATCTGGCCATGGGTAGCTGGCTAGCTGGGGGGAGCCTGGCTGTCAGATACAGAGTAGCCAGTGCACAGGGAACAGAAGGACAGGTCAGGAGCTCAGGAGCAACATCTGCCACTGCCCCAGATGGACAGAGCATCCCTCTGCAATCAGTGCAATCCCACACTGCTCTCCCCTCCTCTAACTGAGGCTGCATTGCAAAACTGCATCAAAACTGACTAGGAGAGAAAAGACTTTCCTTGTGGGTTAGGATGCTGCTGTGGCACGTGAAACTCCAGGTTCCCACTATGGATGAAAAAAATAATAACACAAGGTCTCAGAAAAGCCAGAGCTGCCTTGCTTGTGTGGAAACACTGATCTAAAAGGAGTCTGTTATTGCACAATGGCAGGAGCCCTCTGGTCTCAGGTGTGCAAGGTGAGGTAGGGGGATTGCTGGCGCACAGCCTCACTGTAGGCTCACTGCTCCCATCAGTCCTGAGAATTGGGACTGGCTCCATGTGTGAAGAGGATATCTCCAAGGAAAACCCATGTGCTGCAGGAAGCAGGCCTGGGAATACATAAGCATTGCTCTTTCTGTTCAATGGGGACAATGGTGGCAATGGGCTGGCATCGTGCAGAGGATGCAAGTGCAGAAATGCCTGAGCTGGCTCAGGTCAAGGCTCTGGTGTGGCTGCTTCAACCACCCCAAGGACTGGGCAGGACCAGCGTACCCCCATGAAACCCCCACAGGTGAAAAATGGACTTCACACATTCAGATGAGTTGGTATGGTCCTACCTGTAGTAAAACTGTGTCTCAGGCTAAGCTGCACCCTGGGCTGTGACCAACAATCAAAGAATCACAGAATTGCAGGGGTTGGAAGGGACCTCCAGAGATCATTGAGTCCAACCCCCCTGCCAGAGCAGGTTCCCTAGAGCAGGTCACACAGGTCAGCGTCCAGATGGGTCTTGAATATCTCCAGAGAAGGAGACTCCACACCCTCCATGGGCAGCCTGCTCCAGTGCTCCATCACCCTCACCATGAAGAAGTTCTTTCACTTATCAGTACAGAACATCCTGTGGTCCCACTTGTGACATTGCTCCTTGTCCTGTCCCCACAGGCCATTGAAAAGAGGTTGGCCATCTCCCTTTGCCTCCCACACTTCAAAAATTTATAAATATTGATCAGATCCCCAACAAGAAAGTCTGCTAACGTCACATATGACATGCTTTGCCTTTTCAGGTGTTCTTTGGAACAAACGGCCATCCAGCTCTTCAGCTCGACCAAGTCAAAATCAGGCTTGAGTCATCCTGGATAGTTTTGTGTTTGGTTTTGCAAAGATAGAACTCAGGGAAGAGTCACAGCAACATGTGTGCCAAGCAGTGACAAGCAGAGGTGGCACCAGGGCATTCCCTGGGACTTGAGGGTTTCTGTCATGTCCACCAGTAGTGTCCACACACATGGCCACAGCACCAGCTGCTCCCAGACAAGAGTCACCAGTCCCTAATCATAAGACTGAAATTTAGGTCTCAGTTCTTGCCCCCCTATACATTTTTACTTGGAGACCCCAAAGAAACCTCACTAACCCCTCCTGCCCTTTGATTCTCCACAGAAAGCATAAGCTTCACCACATCTTTCTGCAGCAAAAACATGCCAGAAATATCAAGGAGAAAGATCATTTTCCTATCCCAAGCTGGGATGGGATGGGATGGGAGAAATTCAGTCAGGGGAAACCAGACTTTTCATTTAATCTCCAAGAGGTCTCAAGAACATGTCCTTCAGCTCAGGAAAGCCTCACCTACATACTTTTGACACTAGAGAGGTAGGGTTGTGTTTCAGACTTTGCCTCTTGCAGCTTGTCCTGCACAAAGCTGACAGCCCCAGTGCCTTCCTCTGGGAAGGGGAGATGTAAGGGCACCCATCTCACAAACAAACCCTGCATTGTTACTCAACTACACAGAGGGCCAAGGTCTCATTAATTAGCACTGACATTTACAACAGGCTACGAGATATGAGCGATATTAAGATGGATGAATTCCAAGAAGATCTGGGAGTAAAAAAGCGCTGTAGGGGATGGTTGTTTGGTTTTTTTTTTTTTTAACTCTGAGTTCTCCTTGTAAAGACAGACTATTGACATTAGGGTTCCCTTGTGCATTAGAATAAGAAAATTAGTCAGGCTTTTGCCATGTATCTATATTGCAAGGTGCTGCTGCAGACTGCTGAAGTAAAAAAAGGGATCCTTGGACTGGCCAGTCTACACTCACTGGGCTTGTGTGTGGACCTGGAGGTCATGGATCAGAAGGTGTTAGGCTGCAAGTGTCTGGTTTAGCTTTGGTTCAGAGGATTTAAAACAAAAATAGTGCTGAAGTCCACCAATTGTCTCCCTCTATCAAAGAAAGGTCAAGCTCATAATATGTGTAAAACATCTGCTCTTACAGACTTTTATCCCAAATCAGAATAAACCTATTTTGATGCTCTTATGGACTTGGTTCCTTCTGCTTTCATGTACTCCAGTTGACATTATCAGGCATTAAGATTCCTTGGATAAGATCCTCAGGCATCTATCAGTGGGATTAAAATAAAGATCAATTGAAAACCAAAGCATTGTTGGTTCTTTTGTACACATTCTGATTTTTGAGTCATTAGTCCATATTCCTTTTATACCTTTCAGCTTTTCTCTGTAACAGAGAAGTATATAAAACTGAGGGATGGTTAAACAAAAGCTAGGATTCTCATGTAATCCCTTCAGTCCAGCAGCTGAGGCTTTAGAAAAAGAAAAAACCCAAAAACCAACCCAGTTATCATGAGAGCTAGAAACCTGCCTCAATTCATTACTTTTTTCTATATGACAATTCCAAGAGCAGAAACAACTGCACTAAGTTACCCCATTTCTCACTTTCATCCCTACTGTGTTGCTGATCTCGAGGAAAGGGTCATCAGAATTCAACAGAGAAACCCAAATCTGGTTCTGGAGAGGAAGACCACTGGCAGTGATACTGGGGCAGGGGAAACTCACCAGAAGACGAGCAGATCCTGTACTGGTCCCAGCCCAGAAGCACATCCTTCACCACCACCTAAACGTTCACATCCCCTCCAAGGTGAGGACAGCATGGTCACACTCATGCTGGCCTCTGGGGCCTGCTTCCCTCCCCCACTCCTTAACCTGTAGATTCAAAACTCACCGAGTCATGAGTATGCCATTGGCCTAGAGAGCAGAAGGGTTAACATCTGCAATCTGAGGTAGGAGGACACTTAGTGTATGACTCTGACAAGTGCCATCAGTGAGCAGGGAGAACACCCTCCCCTTATTTAAAACCTTAATTAAACCAAGTCAGAAACCCCTGTCACTAATGGTGAGGTTTCCCAGAGCACAACATATAAAACGTTAACAAGCGCTACGATCCTCACAACAGCTTCCCTCTCCCCTTTCGCCACCCCGCTGATCGTGATGTCTGGGGCTATAAAAAGGCACAGCACAAGAGCATGTCTCTCATTCGGATCTGCTTCCCTGTTTATAACCATTGCTTAGCTAATGACTCTTAGGAAGTGTTACCAAGGAGACTATTTGCATCCCACACCATGTTGCTAAAGCAACTCTGCTAAATTAGATGCAGCGCTCTCAGCCTTCACCTACTGTATTTGCATTGGTATTAAAATGAAAAAGTCACAGGCTTAAACTGTATTTGGGTCATTCACTCATCCAAACACCTGAAAATAGTCCAATGGCAGCAGCTACGGAGTTCCCCCTTAAATCTCGCATATCTAGGTCTCCATCTCTGACACGCATTTCTAGCTTGCTGTTCAATGTGACCTGCAGACAAAGCAAGCCGTCTTTTCTTTCTTGCTATGATCTTCCACCACAGGACTGGTTTTCCCTTTATGTTTGGCTTTTATTTGAATACTGCAGGATATTTCAACTGTCATAAATAATTATGACATCTTAGTATTTGGTGGAGCACAGCAGAAGGGAATTTGTAAGTAGCATTAATTTTTGAGGCACAAGATGGCTCAGAGGCACTGGAAAAGCAACAATTTGCCTCAAGTTTATGGTTCAGCTGTTCATCCTCACCCCGAGTCTTGAATCAGCTGCAGAGACACTATTCAAGGGCTTCAAGATGGCCCATGGAAAGACTAAAAGGCTAAATAATGACTAATAGGGTAAAATACTCATTAAGGAGGTGATAATAAAATCAAAATAATTTAAAACTATTAAGAACTGTAAACAAAAATTAAAGGCTGGTGCCTATTTTAGGTGAAGTTTCAGAATAAATTACAAAAGAAGCACAAAAGGCTGCTGGTAGGAGGGAGAGTGAGAAAAAGGAACCAAGAGGTGTATTTGCAATGGTTTCCAAAGTGAGTAACAGTTCTCTAGACTTTGAACACTTGTCAATATGCCGAAAATCATACTTAAAATTAAAATACACACCCCCATGTCAATGTAGAAACATGGACAACTGTCAGGAACTCTACAGCAAATATTACAATTGAGTAGCAATATATTATATGCAGTTGTATATATACAATAAATGTAATTTAATTGTATTCTTCATAATATTGAGCAGTGTCATGAGCAAAGACACCAGGCTCTCTGAACTCAAGTATTTGGTGGCAAATCCAGATAATTATATTATTCCCACAATTTTCTGTTTGGATGGTCTCAGCTGTACACTTTGGACAACCCCACATAGTAACACCAATACCTAGCTGGAACTCTCCATCACTATTTAGTATGTTGAATCCAAAAAATTAACTCCACCTTTTAACACTTTCAAATTTAACAGATAAACTCAGGGAAGGACATAAATACTTGGCATCTGTCACTGAACTCAATCAGCTCCCTGAGTCAGAGCAAAAGCACCCTGTTCCAGCTCTGCTTCAGTGCATAATATGGTTTGGGTGCCTCTTATTAATAAATACTTGCTTTAGCCCAGAGCACTAGTAAAAGCGCACCTGGGAGCATTTTACTATATATAAAACCTCTGTTCCAACAGCAAATTTGATCTGCTTGCAGAATCTAATCATGAGAAGGTAACGCTCCTTCCTGCTGAATAGGCAGCAGCACAAGAAAGCCCATGTCCAGAGAGTATTTCACCTGCCAGAGGTGGGATTCCTCACGCAGGGGAATTTAAGCTGAATTATTCAGAACTAGAGGAAATGGCCTCAAGTTGCATCAGGGAAAATTTAGGTTAGATATTAGGAAGAACTTCTTTACTGAAAGAGTCATCAAGCATTGGAACAGTCTACCCAGGGAGGTGGTTGAGTCCCCATCTCTTGAGGTGTTTAAAAGACGGGTAGATGCAGTGCTTGAGGATATGGTCTAAGGGTAGACTTGGTGGAGGTAGGTTAATGGTTGGACTGGATGACCTTAAGGGTCTTTTCCAACCTTAACAATTCTATGATTCTATGATTCTATGATCAGAATCTGGGCTGGTAATTTTCACACAGTATTGGACCTCAGTTCAGCAAGATAGGGCCAAGGATGTCCTTTGGCTCTTTTGCTTTTAGTAATGTTATAGGATGCTTTTTAGAGGGCTGCACGAGAGAGGTGTCCAACCGGGGGAGACAGTGGTAGCTGGATGCTCTCAGAAGGATGCTGCCAACGCTTTGCTGAATGCCTGCTCAGCTCTGTTGATGGACTGGGAGTAGAGGGGCTCAAGCCCCAGTGCTCCTCTAGGAGGCAAAACTGGATCACATGAACTCTATGGGAATTGGTAGACGTGGGACTACTGTCTTCCTCCGGCTGAATTGTTATGAAGAATATAAATAACTCCTTTTACCTCTCTAGATGTCAGCCTGTTTGGGAACAAAGGCATTGGACAAGCTTTCTTCCCTGCTTCCCCACAACCGCTGTGGTGAGGCTCAACTCCTCATGTTTAGTCAGTGTTTTAGTTCCTCCATGAGAAGGCACAATAGAGGCACAGAAGAAGACTTCTGTAGTTGGCCACGGCTGCAAAGCATGTGCGTGCCCCATACCACCATGCTCCGCTGAGCTGCCTGGACATGTGCCAACATGACACCAGTGGAGAACCTCGTCTAAGCCACCAAGGTGGGGAAGCCACCCGTCAGTGAGCAAGCAGTGCTGGCGTTCAAATAAATACTCAAAGTCTTCCTAACTCTCCCCATATAGAAAAAAAAAAAAAAGAGGATGGCTCAAGCCTCGTGGGGTTTCAGATCTACAACTGTCATCCCTCACATCTCCTTCCACAGTCACCGCAAGAAAACTTCACAAAGGTTTAGAAAGCAACCTGCAGTCCTCTGTGGGAAAGGTTAATTCATGTCCACACACAAAGGCTGCAGAAGGGTGGTTTTGGCTGTTCTTGCTCAAGGGAAGCTTTCCCAGCCCACCTCATTGACTTCAGATGCCCTATGTGAAAGTGGAGTGCTCCAAGGAAGTCACCAGCAAGGCAGAGAGAAGGGAGAGGAGAAGATATCATCCTTCTTCTCCCATTGGAAATAATATCAAAAGGAAAAAGTGTTTTACTCTGTGCTAGCTATGCCTCTGTGAAATTTTATAGGAACTTTCTGTTGGTCTTGGATCAGGTCCTAGACTGGTGTGGACAGAGCGCATACTGCATGATGTGTCTGGGTTATTCATTAGCAAAAAGGGTTCCTGCTGCAATCAAGCATGTAAAACACCTTATTAAAACATGTTCCACTCCTTATCTGACCCAGTGGAGCTGGCATCAAGGTCTCACCACAACCTGAGAAATGCATCTGGACCGTGAATTGTCATTACTTCCCTCGTCTTAGTTCCTACATGGCCTTATCTAAACCGTGTCATAAATCTTCTGGGTTTTATCTGAACTCTCCTCCTCCTAGTGACATTCTGTACTTCTGAATAATGTTGTCTCCTTATGAATTACAAGGAGCACAGCAATAATGCTCCAGCAGAAGCAAGGGAAGCAGTGGGAAAATAGCTAAAAGCTACACTGAACTGTTTTCCTACTTGTAATCTGCTGTCATATTCCGAGTTGGAAGATTAGATAACGAGACTATTTATAGTGGCATTTCTGGGTGTGTACCACAAAACCTTTATTGTAAGACCACGGCAAGTATGAAATTTTAATTTTGCCTGCCATTTCCCTGGGTCACAGATTCATTTGCAGCAAAGCATTTTTATCTCCACTGTGGAGCTGTTAATAATAGATGTAGCATTAACATTTCCAAATTGGGAGTTTACCCTCAGTCTCTGTTCCCACCCATCACTCTGCAGTTTTTCCTCCTGGGCTTTGTGTTGGACTGACAGTTGGAGATGGGCAATATCTGCTCTAGCCACCAAACACACAGAGTGTGGGCAAGAGCCACCAGAGCTCGCTCCATTCATGGCCACAGGTCCCACCTGCAGGACTTCTCTGGTTGAAACCTCAAGCTGCTTTTTAGTGTCTCTGCTAAGTCCTCCAGTGCATGCCAACAGGGTCTGAGAACAACTGTCCAACGGACACCAGACAAGCAGTGAGGCATCCAGCAGATGGTGAGAGCTTTCTGACACAGCTAATGCAGGGCAGGTTTCAAGCAGAGGAGCGAAGCTCCCAGCTGTCAGTACTTGGCATCTCGACCCTAAACCTTTTAAAACAAAAGGTATTCGTGGATTTAAATATGGAGAACTTTTTACACCTTTATTTTACTTTATTTGATGCCTATTAAGGGATATAATGGTTGAAAGGTTGCACTGTTAAAACAGGTACACTGAGACACAGAGATGGGAATGTAGAAATGCAGTACTAACATCAGAGGACACCCGGGTCCCTTATAAAATGTTCACTGCACTTTTTAATAAAAAAGTAAATTATTTCAGTAACTTCTCTTTCTGTATTTGCTGAAGTGCTGCAGAAAAATCAATTAATGAGGCACATTTTCTCTTTTGCATTTTCTGTCACATCTATTTGGGTGACTCACTCACATAATACACAGATTCTATTTGCAACATTTACAGTTATTTGTATTATGTCTTCTACAGTGACTCAATATTTCTACAGGAAACCATCTCTTCCCTACCCAGTAAATACTTTAAGTACAAGAAACTGGCATTCGTCACGAACAAAAATGATCCTGCATGATGACAGATAGATAGATAGATAGATAGATATTTAAAATACAATGGCACCAGTTGCTCAAATCAAACAAATCCTGAGTAATATCAATACAGTTAAATGCTGTATTAAACAGGTATCACTTAAGGAAGAGATTTCAACTAACCTGATGAAGTGTTGGAATCTGGATGGTAAATAAGTTCTGGATCCACAGCTGCTTGGCTTACCTGGCAAAAGGCTGTGCAGCAGCAAGTTAAGACTCTAATACAAATCTTTACATTAGATGGTGTTGATAAGCAACAGAGCACAAAACACAGTCACATCTCCATCCAAGTAGCAGTTAAAGGGAAATCAAGCAGAGCTGATGCCTAACAGAGGATAAAAGATGGTCAGTGGGGTTTTCAAATCATATGTTGACATATGGGAAGTCAATGTAAATTAGAATGAATCAAGCATAACATGATTACATTTCTTCTGACTAGGTCAGGGTTAGAGCAACAGCTTTCAAGTAAGGTGAAGCCAGAGGAGTGTCCAGACAAGGGCAGCTTGCAAAGACTCTCATGGTCCCATTCAGCTCTCCAAGTAAGAAATCAGTAGCCCAAAAGTGTCCCTGACTAATTCCACTGGTATAAAGGATCCCAGATTCCCAGCTCTGCTCAACATCCCATGGCCCCTTGTCTCTGCAGAAGCCAGAATTCTTTTTTGCTGCCCCACTAATTTGTTACTGACACTGGCTGGTTACGGAGCTCCCCAGCCATTGCTTTGCTGAAAGGATTTTAATGCAATTGGAAAATAACCTGGCACCTACAGATCTTCTCAATTCCCAGGGCTAGACATAGGGTGTTTTCTGGACATATCATAAAAACTATGAGAGCCAAAACCAATAAAGAATCGCAGTATGTGCCCTGACACATCCATGCAAGCCCACACACGCAGGAACACAAAGTGTCGACATTTCCAGCATGAAACCCAAATACTGTATATGAAAGAACAGAGGAAAAATACTCTGCAAGTAAAGTCTAAAATCTTGTTAATGATTTAAAAAAAAAAAGTTTACACTCACTGCAATAAGCGTTTCGGCTTTTTAAACAAAAAACTTGCATGTTATTTTATCTCTGAGGTATAATACCACGGTGCTCTCCACCCTATAACTTCAAAACACAATCCTACTTTAATCCTGTAGCAGGAAGGCCAGATAACCAGCACTATAAACGTGAAATAGATTCTTGCATACAACCAGCAAGAGACCTCAAAGAATTAGTAGATAAGAAAACCTACTCCACCTCAACTTTAACCACATAATACTTGCATCAACTCAGATGTTAGTATGGGTAAGTATCCAAGCACTTGCCCTCCTCCCCAACTGCATAGGTAGCAATACCCTAGTTTGATAGGTTAAAAGGCAGATAGTTCAGTCTCAGGTATACACATCACAGGCACAGCAGAAAATTTAACCATTGCCAGACCCAGAGTGTCAGTTAAAACTCAGCTTTTGTTTCAAATACTTTGGGATTTGTCAATTTGTGGCCCAGATCTGAGCACCTGCACAGCGCTGTGATTAAAGTAAGAAACTACTTTGGGATTTGTGAGTTTGCAGCACAGCGCTGAGCACCTGCACAGTGCTGTGATTAAGGTTAATCTTAGATCAACCATTTCTGGATAGAGATGATGCAGAAAGACAGGAGTTGCAGACCCCAGTCCTCAGGACAGTTTAGAATTGGGTTGCTCAGATGCCCTGAAATTTTGAGGCAGACCAGGTCAGAGTACACGTGGATTCCCAGTTTGAAATAAGTAGCCACCACAAAGACGTGCACTGTAACTAAAACAACATATACTTATGTACTTGCCACAGGCAACAATTTCAGTGATGCAGAAGTAGCTGGTTCCTGCAATTATCCTAGCAGCAGTAGGTAAGAACAGCTGCCAAATCTGAAATCTTCCAAGCCTCTGTATTAGGAACCTTCCCAGATACAGGGATATCCACAACAGCTGCTCTTTCAATAGTCTAGGAAATACAATGAAGCGGGAGCTACTTAGATCCTTGTCACTTAGAAGTCAACATAAGCAAAGAGCTTCCTCTTACTCCAGAAGAGCCCATATGCAAAACCACCCTATTTTTCCAAGAAAGACATGATGGGAGTTGGCACAGGGACCTCAGCACAGTCCTTAATGTCCCCCAGATAAAGCCTAGATGTTCTGTGCATGACTTTGATCCTGCCTGGGTGTTTACAGAGTGCTTCATTGCTGTGGCAGCGACATTCATGAAAAAGTGGATGGATCCAGCCAGAGTCCAGCCAACATCAGAGTATGCTTTATCTCTCCATCCATTACTGCAACATCTGAAAAACTCAGCTCCATCTGCCACCAGTGTGGGGGAGTTCTAAGTTTCATTTCAGCACTTTCCTTACCCACCTTAGGAAGATGCCCCTGGGGAGTCCACATAAGCAGGGTGAGTGTGCGCTCTCTGTATGCAGCAAATGTATGTATCGCTTCACAGGACTCCTCTTTCATGACCTCCTCCAATCTCCCATAAAACTGGACCTATTTTAGCATCCCTAACATCCAATATTAATGAGCTTTACAGAGTTACTAGCCACTGCAGGTGGCTACAAACTCCTTTTGTTCAAAGGGAGCTGGAATCTATCACCTTCATGTCCTCCTAATTCTTGTACTGGAAGACACGGTGAAGAGTGGAGGTCTGCCCCTTCTTTACATGCCAGTGACTTCCCACCATGGTTGTCTCTTTTTCCATAGTTAGGGGTTCCAGTTTATTTAATCATTCCTCATATGACATTAATCCAGACTTTTTACTGTCCCTGTTGCCCTCAGCTGAACCTTTTCCAGTTCTTCTGTATCTTTTTAAGATGCTGAAAGAGGAAGAACCAGAGCTACACACAACACTCAGTTCCACACAACAATCTAATAATGGTCTCTATTTTCTCCTGTTTGGTTTCCTTAAATTCCTAGTATTTAATTTGACTTTTTTTTTCCCTCTGTTACTGAGCCTTGGTCTAATATTTTCAGCTCAATAACCCCACTAATGCTTTGATTCCTGCTAGTTTTCAAAAGTAGCCTTTCCTGTCCCCAAGAAATACAGAGCATTACCTGCTGGAAAAGCACCACACAATTTCCCAGAAAATTTCTGACAAGCTGAAGCCTTACCTGTTCCTCCAAGAGGCCTCAGCAGCTTATGAAAAAGATGATGGGAGGGAAAATGTAAGATCAATAAATTTCCATGTTTGGAGCACTGGGCAATTTTAGGCAGTTTAAATGCAATAAATCAAAGTTCAGCCACCTGGGAAAAAAATCTAGTACGTGGGAGAAGGACATACAAACCTGAGAACCTCCAACAGCAAAAACTTTATATCTACAATCCAGACACACTGACAGGTCACAGAGAAACAAGCACAATGGAAGAATGTGAATGGAGCAAAACAGAAATGGAAGTTGAAGGGCAGGAAGCAGGAGGCATCCTTCAAAGCCTTGAAAAATCAAACTTCTGACTCTCTAAGGCTGGAAGAAAATGCAGTGGTGTTTAGAAGAACAAATTAGGACAGCAATGGGATCTGGGGTTATCTTACAGCATCACTACCAAGATCCTCCGTGGTATGCATCTTGCACCCCAACTTCTAATCCCCGTGATCATCAGCTGCTGACATCCTTTTACTCCCCACTTAGCTCTATCTAGCAAATGCACAAAATGGAGCTGGCAGCAGGACAGTCTTTCCTATCAACAACGTACAATTATTGAAATGCCTGCACCAGCTAGATGACTATCTTCTGCACGTATTTCAGAAGCTAAAATACCAGTGAAATGAGAAAAAAAGTCCAACATATTTAAAGGTCAGTGGGTTATAAAGTTTGAAAAAGTAACTGCAAAAATGCAGGCAAAGACTTGTAATTATGACCAGTATTGTCCAAACGCCAGGAGGAGCAAATCCCTTGGCTCCCTGGTAAAGTGCAGCACAACAGGTTGTGTTTCTGGGGGCTTGCAGCCAGAAAGGCAGAGTCACACCCTTCAGCAAACCACTGGCTTCAGGTTTCCTAGCAGAAGAAGAGACCAAGAACTGTCCTGCAAAGGTGTCAGCCTGCTTCACAAGATACTGTGGAGATATAAACCCCAAATCATTCCACAGAGATCACCCAGCCACGTGAGCCAGAGCTATCTTGTATGTATGAATGAGCAGTAAGTACAGGGGACCGTGGAAGCACCCAACACAACATGACTCAGATCTTGATGGGAGCCTCCAGATGCCACTGTAAAACAAATAATAAAGAATAACCCATGAGTAATCAGCCACTGCTGAAAAGGGAATCTCTGACTAGCTCAGGCTGTCTCTGTAATACAGCGCATGCATTCTTTTGCGTAAATATCATAGGTGTGTTAACCCTTGAGAAAGCTGACAGGAAGAAATCCTGCTCGCTGTCACTCACTGTATCGATCTTCCAAGGCAAGAGCAGGAAACCTGAGTAGGTGGCTGGAGGAAAGGATTTAAGAGAGGAGCCAGTAATACATCTTAGCTTTTAGAATGTAATATTGATCTGCTGTCCACAGAAATGGCTAAGCCTTCTTGAAGCTGAGGACAGGGAGACAAGTGAGGCTAAAGAGCCACTTGCCCACAGAGCACAGATGATTGCATTCAGGTCCCATGCCTCAACTCCAGCTCAAGGGCTAGCAAAAACTGCATTCCTAGCATCCTGGACCAGCAAATCTTGGCACTACACATCAGCCCTAAAAGGGTACAGAGCCCACACTTTCCAGTAGGAAGAGTTACAGATGTCCAGCAAGGCTGAGCAGTAGCTAAGGAAGGAGTGCTGCAGCCTCGGAGACATGGAAGATGTAACACTAGGCAAGGAGGGTACTTTAGGGAGGAGATTGAATAGACTGTCTTGGAAGAAGACAGATTAAATAGACTGTCTTGCTGCCCAGGGCCAGGGAGATGGGTTGAACTTGGATGTCTGTCTTGAGAAGTAATAGGAATTTCCTTGGTTGGAACAGTTCAAGCCAGACTCCCCCGGCACTAGTAAATAAACAGTACACAGAGCCACTGATGTAAAGGTGGATCTTTTTCATCTCACAATTCCAGAGATTAGATATGGCTCTAGTTTTCCCAATCAGTCCCACTCCAAACAGCCATACACACCTTGTCTGATAGTTATCACAAACTATATTTCAGAGATGGTGGACAGCAAAAATTTCCTGCAGTTTGTCTGGCTGCATCATTAAGGAGATTGCTATCAGATAATCATAATCTTTTGCTCAGCTTTAGGGAAGTACACAATGGATCCTTCCATCACCCCAGAGAAAGAGCCATGCCTGGGTTGTGGGAAGGGAAATACTCAAAGGACTGCTGAAAATAATCTCACCTCAACCTCCCCATCATGATATCACCAAGTGACAACCTCCTTCCAACCACTGGCCATGACTTTAAGATTAACAGCACCAATAGGACTGTGGCATCTGATCTGATTCACTGACTTTGGTTTTCACTGTCTCAAAACCAGCCAAAGCCTGCAGCCACAACTGGGACACCAAAATCCGGCTTAACAGCTCAGGCAGGACATACTGCTTTAGAATAACTGATTTCAAAGTGTCTGTGTCTAGTGGTTTCCAGTGAACAACATTGTGAAGTCCTTTTATAAAGGGCTGCATATATCAGAATTTAAAGTACTGTCCTACTCTGAAAGCAACTCTAAAATCATCAGCCTGGGATTCCAGGTTTCCTGTTGTAGGCACATTCGGTAAAACCTGCCTATTTCAGCTACCTGGTTTTTAAACTGCGGCTGAAGTCTGGGAATCAGGTTGGGTGCTTTCTTTCTTATGCACACCCATCAAAACCAAAGCAAGTACTTGGGCAGCCATGCCAGTCTTCTGTGATACTTCTGTGCTATGCCTTCAATACTACCAAAAGCATCACAGAAGATTTATTAAGTTCAATAAAAATTAGTAAATTTTCAGAAGATTTACTTAACTAAAGGTGATCATTTTTAGCAGGACTAATAGAGCGGTATAAACATTTTCAGTAGATGTGGGGTGCAGCTCTATTATGTACAGAGATATTATTTCTTATACAACAGAGATGAATCTGTAAGATTCAAGGACTGACTTCAGAATCTCCTGGACACCTTGGGAAATTTAATGCAATCATAGCTTCTTCTTTAGCAGGAATGAGCTTAAATCCCCCCCCCGGCACCAGGTTAGGAAGAGGTCGTTGCAGGAAGGACACACTAGATGGTGGCCAAATTATCAAAGTTCAGTGTCCCTAACACTGAGCCAGACACTGAGGGAAGAACAACCGGGGACCTTCAATTAAAATACACTTTACAAAATGTTAAACGGCAGATATGTAACAAAACTGTGTGACATTCATACTTTCACTGCTATGCCTCCAGACCATTCTACAGGAACCTGTCAGATGCAATCAGACTTGTTTATTCTGCATTTAAATGTAGGACCTGAGGCAGTTCGGTTTCAAAAAGACAGAAAAGGCACATATTGTCCCTGGCAGTTGCTTGGGTTTTACAACAAAGGCAATGCCTTGTTAACTCTTTACTCCAAAATTATCTCAGCACTGTGCTACAGTACAGCCTCAAGAACATTTCTGTTTGCTGCCTCAGCACAGGTAGAAATTTAATTAAAATGGAAATTAGAGAAAGAAAGAAACTGCCATTAACACACACCCCGCACACCCCCAAAACCAGGTGATTCATATGGAGCATCTTCAAAATCTCACATAAGCCACTGATAATGGATTAAGTGGCAGTGTCCCTTCTGGCTCCAGTTTGTAAATTCTTATCTGCTTAAGGTCGCTCCAGAAAGATTTCCAGCTGTCAGCATGATTCTTAAGAGACAAATCCTCCCTGGCAGTTTACAATTGCATACCAACTACTACAGCATCGTGTGTGCCTTCATGTTTGCATTGATAGAAGATGATGGCTCACCATTTAGGGTTCAGCATTCCCCTCCTTGTAAGTCTAATTTTAAGCACAGCCATTGTCTGGGATGAGTTTCTGACTGACTTTGTCCATGACAGAGGAGTAAGCATTCATAGTCTCCTTGCATGGCCATTTAAAAAGCCATGATATAATCACCCCTCAGCTCACCCAGCTGTTCCAAATTATCCAAGAACAGAGGAAGGGAGCAGAGAGGTGTAACCCAAGGATAATGCAAGCATCATAGTATAGCAACCAGTTGTCCAGCTCGTCATTAACCATTTCCACTCCCCTAGACCATGTCAAAAAATTATCCAAAAGCTCAATAAAAATGAGGGTGAACAGCAACACACCTATTCTCCACACTGGTGTCTGCAATTCTGCAACACACTGGGGCAACTGCAACAAGTTTTGATCATCTGAAATGGCTATGGGAGCAGCACCTTCACCATTCCCAGCTTACAGAGAGATGCCTGACATCCTTTATCTCCATCACTCCATGCCTTTGGCTGTGTAAATGTGCTTAGTGAAGAGGTACCCAGGCAGCACTGAACACACAGTGTGTACTGTGTGTAGGAAATCCCTCTTAAGAATGACAGGCTATTTTCTGCTACCACCCTCCCAGCTTACAGCAAAAAGGGGTTAAAAAGGGCATGGACAGAGGAGACCTTGATTAGTCACCCCTGCTCACCTTACAGAAATCATCCCCATCCAATTTGGTCCAAACAGTGCCCCAGGATTTCAGAAAAGAGATTTCATCCTTATGAGGAACAGAATAACAGTGTAGACTGGACAAGGAGCCCGAAACACCCCCACCCTCCTCCAAACAGGACTGACAGTCCCATGCACACAGTCCTGGAGGACCCAGAAAAGATGCCAAAGCAAAGCTTTCATTCACCGAGAAACACCTGGGGACTTTCGGGTGGCCTAACTCCTCTGACATGTTGTCCCTTGCTTTCCCGGGGTGCCACTGCTCAGAGAGACCTGCACACAGATCAGCCACCCATAGGGTACTGCTGAGGAAGAAGCCAGGATGGGAGCAGGGCTGGGGGCAGGGGTCACACACCACCAGAGAGCATGGGGTGTCAGGCATGGAGCCATCCCATCCTGGGGTGTCCAGAGAGCCCAGACTGTCTCAAGGTCTGGCATGGGGTGCTCACGTTGCTATGGGTGCCTAGGGATCTCAACCCAACTTGGAGTCCCTGGGGTGCCCATCCTACCTGTGGGTGCCCAAAGCACCCAGCCTGCTACAGGCTGCATGGGTGATTTGGTGCCCTGGGGTACTGCGGGTGCTAGACCTGCCAGGAGTGCCGGTTGTGCAAGGGGTGCTCAGGGTGCCAGGGATGCCCTGTCCTGCTGGGGACCCTTGGGGTGCCAGGGGTGCCCATTCTGCCGGTGACACTCGGGTTGCCAAGGATGCCCTGTCCTGCCAGGGATGTTCGGGGTGCCAGGGGTGCCCCATCCTGCCAGGGACCCTTGGGGTGCCAGGGGTGCCCTGTCCTGCCGGGGACGCTCGGGGTGCCAGGG